>PVJH01008075.1:0-87987 GCA_004026705.1 Nesogale talazaci | reverse complement strand
TACCCTTAGCAAATAGCTGCTAGATGTGGTCCATAATTATTAAACTTACTTTTACCTTTGTTACAAGTAGGCTCAAAAAAAATGGCAACTGGCAAAGCAAAGATATCCTCTTATGATGGTAAAAATTTTGGAGCAATAGAATTTGGACCCAAATAGAGTACTTATACTTAGGTGTTTAGGGATGGTTATATTTAAATATTTTTTTAATTATCTTCCATGATTTAGGAACCTGCACACATTCAGAGACATGAAAGTTTGTTAATTGTTTGAGGGGAGATGTTGGTACTTGATTTGTTTTAGGGTAATGATTAATAAGATCTTTTTCTGTTGTTGCCTTTTGAGACAACCCCCCTCCCAAACAATATCTTAATATGTCATAAAATATTTAAGCCAGGTGTTTTATCCACTTCAGAGTTACAAAGCACTGGCAGATTTTATAAAATATTATTTATGTAAATGAGTCTGGCTTTAGTAGCGACCGTCAGACTACTTTTTTACTCCTAAGAATTTCTGTACATTTAGGGACAATCTAGCAGGCAGAATGTGTTCTTATTTCTAAGTTTGTTTCAAGTACTAATAAAAATTGCTTAAGTTAACCTTATTGAGTCTTTTCTCAAGTAACACTATGTCTTCCTTAGTAGTTAAAGCAGTAAAACCTCAAATGTAGCCAGAGCCTTTTGGTGTGACGAGGATGATGCCGCAGCTCAGCAGGGAAAGCTTCAGCTGTGATTTTCCTTGCTCAGAACATTTGGTAAGACAGAGGAAGTAAGAAACTGAGCTTTCTTAAACTTTAATTTGACATCATTATAGATTTACAGAGGATCTGCAAAAGAATAATACAGAAGTTTCCTTTCTTCTTCCTCTAATGCTGAAATCTTACATAACCATCGAACAGTGGTTCTCACCCTGTGGGTCGCCACTCTTTGGAGGTCAAGCAACCCTTTCACAGGGGTCGCCCAATTTATAACAGTAAGAAAATTACAGTTATGAAGTAGCAGCGAAAATAATGTTATGGTTGGGGGTTGACAATATGAGGAACTGTTTTAAAGGGTCATGGCATTAAGAAGGTTGAGAACCACCGCAGGCAGCATTTACAAAATTGAGTCCTACCCAATACTATTTAGGAAAGTAGGACACTTTATTTTAACCATGTATTTTTGGTGCATTAAAGCATAATTCTTGAGACCTATTCTTTTTTAACTTTTAAAAGTCCAGTAATTTAAACCAGGTACATACACAAATCAACCATAATTGAGTATTTGACCGTATACAATGTAACTTTGGTGTAACCATGTGCTGGCAAAGATCTGTAATTTATATTTTATTTATAATTTTTAATTTTATGCTAGACATTAACAATTCTTCCATTACATTTTACTTGGATCCCTTTGGGTAACTGCTATAGGTGAGCAGAGCCTTAAAATATTCTTACTAATATTTTTAAGTGACTGGACTTCTACCCCATGACTGTTTTCTTTGTCTTTTTAATTACAAATATTCTAACTTGAGCATGCATCCACAGCAAGTTTTTAATAGCTTTTAAGGTCTGGTGTTAGTTTTAGGATATCAGGGAATGTTTGTATAACTTTTTTGTTAAGCAGTCAGGTTATTTTTTAAATTCTCTATTAGAATATTAGCAGGCTATATTTTGACTTTACTGAAAAAAAAATAATTTTGATTGACTCAAATTCAGCATTTACTTTGTGTTATTCCTGTTTTGTGATTGCTTTTTTTGTATTCTCATTTCTTTTTGAATGGGTGAGTGGTAGATTTTTTTTTTCTGTAACTGCTTGCCTGCTTCCTGCGTATCGTATAATTTGTACTCAGTGGGAATTGCCTGGTTTGCCTCTTTTACCTGTAGATTTCCCTGTTGTTATCCAATTGACATTGCCCTTAATGCCTACATTTGGGAATGGTTCTTTTAAATAACTATTGTTTTATTCCAATGATGCTTTTATAGAGTAACTTTTCTAAAGAATATATCTTCTTACATGCTCAGTGATGACTTGCTAGTTCTCCACTTTAGTAGTTTATTAGCCGGTTCTTTAATGATTACTTTGGTTCTCGCTCATAACCAGGGACCCTATCCAGTGCTGCGTCATCCTCGCAGTCAGTGTTAAATTTTAGCCCGTTGTTGAACAGCCGTTGTGTCACTCCAACTTATTGAGCATCTGCCTTTCTTATTGCTGACCTTTTTCTACCAAGTGTGATGACCTTCAGAGACTGGTCCCTCCTGATGGCATATTCAAAGTGCATAAAGTCTCACCACCCTCCCTTCTAAGGGAAATCCTGGTTGTATTCTTCCATGGCATATTTGTTCATTCAACTGGCATTCCACAGTATACTCATTAATATTCACGAGCACATTCATTCCAATAGTCTTCCTTAATCATTGTCTAAGATTTCCGTGCATGTAAAGTGGTTGAGAATATTGGCTTGGATAAAATAGAATAATTTTAATGATCATTAAAATAAACTTCCCACCTTTTATGTTACTTAGTTCAAAACTTTGTTAAAATGCATTGATTTTCCATTCCTTTTTAAACAAATATACTGTCTGATCAAGTTAATTATCCCTTTAAGATTTTGCTATGAGCTGAGCCCCGGTGGCGTAGTGGTTGAGTGCGGGACTGCGGCTCACTGGCTTGGCGGTTCAAATCCAGCAGCAGCTCTCCAGGAACAAGGCTGGGCTTCCCACTCCCACCAGAGGGCAGTGATGCCCAAACAAAAAAAGATTTTGCTATTTATAAAAAGGTTAGATATTAAGCTGAAACCTACTGTACTTCCCCTTAGGAACTAACTAGATGCATTAATGCTTCTGGGAACACATCCTTCATAACACATTCAGTTGCTTATTTATTCGCCCTATCGTTATTTGTATATCTAAGGATATTTCTGTTCTTCTGAATGGACAATATTGTATGACTGCATTTAAGCTGGACTTTTTGCATTGACCAACCATTATATCCCCATTTTCTAGTACCAATCAGAGAAGCAAAAAACCCAAACCCATCAAGTTGATGTTGATGCATAGCGAAGCTGTACAGTGGAATAGCACCTAGCATATCAGTTGGTTCTTAGAAATAGCTTAGAAATATGCAGTACATGTTATTAAGAGCTAGGCACTGTTCAAGAATTTGAGTACTACACACAGCTAGATAAAATAGGTTATATTTTTATATTTCAGGTGGAGAGACGTTTATACTAAAGGATGGTTAAGTAAAGCAACCCTGGTGGCACAATGATTAAGCACTCTACTGCTAACAGAAAAATCACAGATGAGGTCGAAATTTTTGTTTCCCGCAAGACCTGACAATCTTCTCCAAGGAAGTTTTTAGTTCAGAAAACTATGGGATGTTCTACAGTGTCTTAAAAGTCACCATGAGACAGAAATGACAGTATAGAACAATAATAGGTTAAATAGCGTAACAAAAAACCAGTCCATGGTGGATTTGAAGTTTAAACCCAAACATTCCTGTTTTTATAGTCTGCCCCTGGCTGCCATTCTATAATGCTATTTGTCATTTGAATGAATTGGTACAATAAAGCATTGTCATTTAACTTAGCTAGCAAGTGTGTTTATACTGAGAATACAGTTTTTAATTGTTATGTTGAAAAGTAGTTTTGTAAGATATGTAAACATTTTGCGTGAATCATTTTGATTTGAATAGCTAGATTTAAAACTCATTTGTGGTTCAATGCCTCTTTGGATTACTAGTTTTCTGTAAGTTACTTCCAAAACATTTTTAGAAGCCTCAGTATAAAAACAAAAAAGCTTCTATCCCATTTTATACCTTGTGGATAGGTGTCAGAGGAGCCAGCCTCTAACAACATCACCGGTCCGATAAGCACAATTGTACAGCGATAATAAATAAAGATTGTCGTAAAGTCATGGAAAATATGAGAGATAGAAATATGGAGTCAGACACATTCTGTGAAACAGACTTATGGTTAATAGGCTTCCAGGAGAAGTAATCTTTTATAATATGACAGCAGAGGATGGGCCTATCTAGGCAGCAGTATGTCGGACTGGAAGCCTCTTATCCTTGAAGGAGACTGAGTCAGGAAAGTGTTACATTCATCCTACAGATAGGGATTCACATCTATTTGCAAAATGAATCTGACTCCTACTTAGAGTTTGCCAGACTTTAAATACTAAGAGCGCAGCCCTCCCCAGTAGACCAGCACCTGAGGACAACCCCACATTAAGGGTCACTTAGGTCATTCATATCTGATCAGCTGGCCAGATTCTGAGGTTCCCAAAGTGCCATCCAGTTTAGTAGTTTGCTAGAATCATGTGAAGCACTTAGGAAAGTGTGCGCTTACAATTCTCTTATAGCCAAAGGGTTACAAGTCAGAACCAGCCAAAAGGAACAAGGGTTTCCCGTTGTCTGCTCAGAGTTAGATGCGTGTGTATAGCGGTTGGGCCATCAGATCTAGTGACTCTGCCATGCATCCCTCTATCCCAAGTCACCTTAAACGCCTCCGGTGATTCGGACCCTGCTATGAAGAGCAAAGCACAACAATCAATTGGAAAATACCAAATCTTTAGAAGTTACTTTCAGGAAACCGACAAATTCTAGGAGTAGAGCTAATTCCTGACCCCTATTGGGTATTAGTATGTTAACGTGTTTTAGAGCACCTGAGTCTAAAGATGAGCAAAGTGTAACACATGCAGTGAAATATTACTCAGCCATAAAAAACATCAAATTCTGGAAAATGCTACCATGTGGATAAACCATGAAAGTTTTGGCATTTGACACAAAAATATTGATGAAGTATCTACAATAGACGTTTGCATAGTTGAGATTATCAGAGAGGAAAAGAAGGAGTTACTGCTCAAGGGGCACTGTGTATATGTTACAAGTGATGGAGAATTTATAAGCTGATACTATATGATAGTTGGGCAACATTTCCATAGGGTACTTGTGAAAACATCGGACGTGACAAAAGTTATCTTGCCACACACAAAGTTACCTTGGTAGGAAAGAAAAAATAGCATTGTTGTTAGCACAAATCACTAACACTTAGACTATTAAAGGTTGTGAGTCCAAGTCTACCCGCGAGCACTTTAGAATATTTGTGAAGTTACCTGTAGAAAGGCCCATTTGATACATCTCAGCAGAGGAAGCTGCCTTGAGTCTGCTTCCCTGGGCAACTGGTTCATCGCTGACATGGAGCCATTGTTGACTCGGTCAGCCCTAGAAGATGGAGTACAGCTACGCTGTGATCTCCAACACTAATTTTAAGGGATGGAAAACCTGATCTACAGGGCAGATGGTTTGGTGGTTAGCAACTGTGTTCATCTGGATAGAGTAGAGAGACAAATCCATAAACACATATGTCTATAAGAGTTTCATACAAAGGGTAGTTGTAAATAGAGAAAACGTCCCAGCCCAGTACAGATCAAGCCCATATAACAATCTGTAAAGTCTGCAGACTCATGAAACACATGCAGTGACGCCGAATATGGAAGATCACAGGACAGTGGGTAGACAGTCTGGATCCAGTGGAGTTATAAACAGCTCGGGCAAGGGTCTCTGCATGGCTTCTTAGCCATGATACATCAGGGTGGGTCCATTTGGCTTCTCAGGGATATCTCGCCAGGAAGTGAGTTTTGTCAGTGGAGTGTTTCCAATGAGTGATCTGAGAGAGACAGTGTCTCCACCTACAAGGAGAAATTCCCACATTTCCCAGAATTCTGAGTCATACCCACAGAGAGGCCTCATTAGCTATCTCCAGATTGACAGGTCAGACTTCACCCTTACATTCTTAACCCTCAAAATGACACCAGACTAGGCACCTGCCACAGCTACCCAAAGCATAACTGCTGTACACCATGGCTCTTGCTTATGTAAGACGTGAGTAAAAGTATTAAACAGACCAAAGGATCAGCATGAGAAACACTGGAAAGTACTGGCACCTTCCTCCATGTGTTAGTCTGGGTAGAAAAGAGAAAAATCCATAAACACGCATATGTGTATAAAAGGGTTTTTTTATGAATTAATTTTTCATTTATTGGGGACTCATACAACTCATCATCATCCATCCAATGTGTCAAGCTAATGTGTACATCTGTTGCCCTCATTTTCACAATATTTTCCTTCTACTTGAGCCCTCAGTATCAGTTCCTCATTTCCCCCCCTCCCATCATGAACTCTCGATAATTTATAATTTTTTTCATGTCCTCCACTGACCTGATAGCTACCTTCACCCACTTTTCTATAGTCCCCCAGGGAGGGGGTTATGTGTAGATCATTGTGATCGGTCCTCTCCTCACCCCCTTCACTTTTTCTTTCCCTACTGGTATCACAACTTTCATTATTGGTCCTGAGGGGCTTATCTATCCTGGATTCCCTGTGTTTCCAGCTCTTATCTTCAGTGTACATACTCTGGTCTAACCAGATTTGAGATCATGATAGCGGGAGGAGAAGGGAAGAGAATTAGAGAAATAGAGGAAAGTTGTGTTTCATCGATGCTATACTGTACCCTGACTGCCTTGTCTCCTCTCCATGGTCCTTCTGTAAGGGCGTGTCCAGTTGCCTACAGATGGGCTTTGGGGTTCCACTCCACACTCTCAATCACAAGGATATTTTTTGTTCTGGGTCTTTGATGCCTGATACCGGACCCTATCGACACCTAGTGTGCTTCTTCCATGTGGCCTTTGTTGCTTCTCAGCTTGATGACCACTTGTTTATTTTTGAGTCTTTTAGATCCCAGATGCTATTATGGTTTGATAGCTGGAAATGATCAGCTTTCATCCCCATATTTGCTTATGCACCCACTTTGTCTTTAGGGATCATGTCAGGAAGGTGAGTATCATGGAATGCCAGGTTAATTGAACAAAGTGTTCTTGCATTGCATTGAGGAAGTACTTGAGTAGAAGCCCAATGTCCATCTGCCACCTTAATACTAAACCTATAAATATATATATATATACATATATCTATTTTCCCATCATAGTTAAATGTATTTACAAATGAACATGCCTGTATTTAGATCTCTATAAATGTCCTTTGCCTCCTAGTTCTCTCCTCTATTTCCTTTCACTTTCCTCTTGTCCCACTCTCATGTTCAGCCTTCATTTGGGTTTCAGTAAATTCCTTTTAGTTACATTGCCTTTGATCAAAGCCTAGCAGGACTCCTACACCCTCCTCGCCATCAATTTTAGGTTGCTTGTTCTTCCTTTATCCCTGGGTTTGTTAACACCCACTTCCTTTCTCCCACATCCCCTCTTCCATGTTCCCTTGGAACTGTTGGTCCCATTTTCTCCAGATGTTTATCTCCTCCAGATGTTCATCTTGCCTTTTTTGTCGAGATAGACGCAGAGTTAATAATTTGCAGGGGAAAAAAAGAGCAAAACAAAGCACACAAAAAAAGCCTACAAATAGTTCAAAGACCTTGTTAGTTGAGTTTTAGGAGTGCTTTCTGGTCCAGTCTGATAGGGTGCTATACCCTGGCCACAAAGTCTATTTTTGGTATTCCCTGGGGACTTGGTCTGTTCTTGCTGTTCTGTTGCATGCCTGAAGTGTTTCACCTCAGTGTGGTAGGATCAGATCAGGCTCAAATCCCACACCGTGTCTCCAGTGTTGTCCCCTATAGTACTATGGGTGAATGAGGGATGTTGTGTATCATAGTGTGGCTGGCCCTATGGTCCTCTCTGCTCTGACTGCTCTGAGCAGAAATATCATCCTCTGGGCCTGGTGAGCCAGGATGTGTACCACTCTCTCTTCCTGTTTCTTCATTCATTTCTGTGTGCTCTGATCAGACACGTCCCTCTCCCTGAGCTGTAACTTCAGTGCTGTTCTCTGAAGTGAATTATTCAGGAGAAACGAGGCTGTCTATGTAGTTAATTTGGGGCCAGCTCCTCAGACCTCTATTGGTTCCCTGCTTCATGCCAGTATGTTGCATTTAGGTCTTGGAGCCCTGGGTTGAACTCTGGTCTCTCTTTCCTTGTGGGGATATAAACAATACCCTCCCCTTGGGTGGGTTAATTTCCTCTTCCCGCACTACTCATGTCTTCTTTTTCTTTTCCCTTCTTTTTTTAGTTTGCTACCGTATGTATCGCTGGATTTGGTCTGACCCCTGTCATACTACCTGGACCTCATTTCCAGGAATAATTGTATACAATAGCTCTATGCCCCTTTTGCATTTTTAAGCTTAACTCAGTGGACTGGCATTTACGTATTCTTTTGTGCTTGGCTTACTTAGCTTAGCATAATTTCCGCCTGTTCTTCCCGTTTGGTGATATGCTTCATGAATTCTTCACTGCTTTTTAGAGATTCATAGTACTCCATTGTATGTATGTACCACCGTTTTTTAATCCATTCATCTATTGATGGAAATTTGGGTTGTTTACAACTCCTTGCAACTGTGAACTGTGCCGCAATGAACATTGCAGCACAGATGTCTGGCCGTGGTTTGTTCCTTGCCTCTTCTGGGTATATGCCCCGTCGGGATTGCTGGGTCGTCTGACAGCTCAGTTTCCATCTGTTGGTGACTATGCATAGCTACAGTTCCACCAGCAGTGGATGAGAGTTCCTATCTCCTCAAAACCCCTCCAACACATGATGCTTTCTGATTTTTTGAATTGGACTATCGGTGAGGGTGATAGGTGGTATCTCATAGCTATTTTAATTTGCATTTCTCTTATGGCTAATGATCTGGAATATTTTCTCATGTTTACTGGTCATTTGGATTTCTGTCCCTGTGAAACTTCTGTTCAGGTCCTTTGCTCAACTCCTCAGTGGGCAATTCGTTTTTTTTTTCTTTTTGGAAGCTAGCAGAGAATTGTATATTTCAGCTTTGTCTAATGTGTCATTGCTAAAGATGTTTTCCCATTCTTTGGGTTCTCTTATTACTCTTGGTGAATTCTTTTGATGTCCATTTTTTTTTCTTCAGTATACCTGCTTGTCAGTTTGTGGCTTATCTGTATTTGTGTCCGTCCATATTTCTGATAACCTATGTTTTCCCTGTGCCAGAGTTCTCAGGTTGGTCCCAATTCCCACATTGATGGACCTAATAGTTTGGGGTTTTACTTCTAGGTCTGTGATCCACCTTGAGTTTATTCTTGTGCATGGAGTGAGATAAGGGTCATGCTTCATTTTTTCATATTTTTTCCAGCACCAATTGTTGAAGAGGGCACCTGCTTCTCATTTTATATATTTGGGCCCTTATCACAGGTCAGTTTTCTGTATGCTGATGATTTTATTTTGGGGTTTTCAATTATTTTCCATTGATCTGAATACCTGCCATTATTCCAATACTATGTGGTTTTGACCACTGTGGCTGTATATATGCTAAAATCAGACAAAGTAAGCTCTCCTACTCTGTCCTTCTTGAGGAGTTCTCTGCTAATTCTGGGTTTCTCCCCAACCCATATGAAGTTGATAATTAGTTTTTTCAATTCTTTGAAGAAAGATGATGAAAATTGTGCTGGGATTCCTTAAACTTATATAGTAGTGCCTTGGGCCGAACTGACATCTTTATTAAGTCTTCCAATCCAGGAGAATGATATATTCTTCGATTTGTTGAGGTCACTCTTGTTTCTTGTTCTATATTTTTCCTCATACAAATCTTGTGCATTTTTTTTCAGTCTGGTATATCCCTAGATATTTCACTTTGTACTTGACTATTGTGAAGGGTGCCATCTTTTTTATCTCCTCTTCTGGGGTCTTGTCCAATGTGTTTAGCAATCAGATAGACTTTTTTGTTGATCTTGCATCCTACCACTCTGCCATATTACTCTACTGCTTCCAGTACTTCCCTTGTGGAGATTTTGGGATTTTCCACATAAAAAAACATATCATCTGCAAATAATGATAGTTTCACCTCTTCCATTGCCTGGAGAATACCTTTGATGTCTTTTCTTTGCCTTATGCTGTTAGTTAAGACCTCCAGTATAATTGTGGTTGGTAAGCTTGTGCCAACATGGCCAAAGAAGATAGGGAGATCTATTATGACAACATGGCCAATGAACACACGTGATCAATTGAAGGGCGGAGATAAAGATGGCTTGGCAAGCCCTACCCTTGCCCTCCGGACCAGCCAGCTGCCTTGTACGTCCTGTCCCTCGACCTCCAAGCAACACTACACATGGAACCTCTAATCCATGGACTGTTGCTGTGAGTTGAGGTTCCTTCAAGCTCTGCTTCCCCACACTCCTGGAATGTACATCTCTTGAGCTGGGAACTGTTGGACACTGTCATCTGGCTGACTGTTGGTGACCTGCTTTGCTGTTAGCTGCTTGTGCCCGGATAGCTTGAATTGCTCTACAGGGCACTACTTGGTGGCCCTCAAGACTCCACGGACTGCCGATCTTCTATGTGTCTCATGCAAGTGAGTTACACCGAGCCATTTGTATTGCTTTATATATTAATTAACTGTTTCTTTCTTATATATCCTTCTATCTATATAAATATATAAAGAGAACTACTAGTGTCCTGGTTTTGTTTCTCTAGGGAACCTTGTCTAACACAATAATGTTGAATAGGAGTGGGGACAAAGGGCATCCTTGTCTTGTCCTCTTTTTCAGTGGGATTTTTTTTTGGTCTTTTCTCCCTTTACTACATTTGTCATTGGATTTTCACTTATAGCTTATATTGAAGATATATATTCTTTAATATATATCCTTACATTCTTATAAGTCTCTCTTCCTTTTTCATGTGCGCATGTATTACTATGAAGCTTCCTCTGATAACTGTCTTTGCTGTGTCCCATAAGTTTTGGTATGGCATCTTCTCATTCTCCTTGGTTTCTAGAAATTTCTTAATTTCATCTATGATCTGGGTCCAGTACACACCCCTTTTATAATAGTTATTCATCCAAGAGAGAGTTTTATATAAAGGGTTATTTTACATTAAGAAAACATTTCAACCCAGTCCAGTCTAAGCCCAAAAGTTCAATATTAGCCCATGTGTCTGATACCAGTATATAAATTCCTTTTCAGACTCACAAAACACATTCAATGAAGGTGAGGGCAGAATGATCACAGGGTAGAAAGTCTTTGGATCCAGTGGCATTGCAAGCATCTCAGTGCTGGCAGGGGTCTCTTCATGGTTTCTCCAGCCTCAAGGCTCAATCAGGGTAGGTCTCTGTGGCTTCGCCAGCTCCCTGGAAATAGCACCAGGAGTCTTGTCAGTAGAGCATCTCCAAGGGAGTGAATCAAGAATCTCTCCCCTCCAAGGAGAAAATGCCAGATTTCCCAGAATTCTCAGGAGAAAGCCAGGTCCACACAGAGGCCTCATTGGCTATGATCCAATTGAATGCATTTAATCAATGTAGTCATGATGTGGGTGCCACCTAGTCACTAACCCTGGTGGTACAGTGGTTATGCATTGGGCTGTGATCTATAGGTCTGGCAGTTTGAAAGCACCAGCAGTTCCTCGAGAGAAAGATTGGGCCTTGTGTTACCCGAAATGGTTAGTCTCCAAAATCCATGGTGGATCTCTAAGGAAACATTGACTCAATGACAATAAGTTTCTTTTTTAATCATTAAAAGCCACACCTGCTAATACAGAATCAGATAAATAGCCTACACGTGACTTCTAAACCTTTTTGCTTCTCCCCCTATGAAACATAGTTAGAATTGAAGGGAATTTTTTTAAATCATTTCTGAGGAAACTCAAGCCCACAGAAATATAGATTGACTTGGGGATGGTAGCATGACTCCTGAATCTGGTATCATGTGTCACTCTAAAACAAAAGGTAGGTTGCATACTCCTCTGTATCCAATAATATGTTGTACTAAGGCAGTATAATCCTTAAATTTGTTGAAAAATAATTTTCAGAAATTAAATTTATGTACATATTTTCGTACTTCAGGACCTTTTAAAGAACATATGCATACCTCTAATCCAAATGGATAAAATATATTTAAAATTAATCCCCATGACTCAGGGTCATTGCTATGAATGACACTATTGTGAGGGAAACAATGGATTCCAAATATCAAAATGTACAAAGGAGATTTCCTTTTTAAAAGTGGAATTACAAGATGATGGGATTTGGTGGGAGGAAACTCCTCATGCAAGAAATATTTGTTCTGTAATTAATTGTTTTAGATTAGATTGTACCTTCAACCAGGGAGACTTGTCTCTTACCCCTTATCATGAAAAACTTGGAATACTAGTTTCTGTACTTTCATATTAAGGCTCTTATCAATATTTGGTTTTTCTCTTTCAGTGGAAAGAGTTAAAGAACTAAGCTTTTGTCCCAGTTTATCTACAATTATGGTTCATTACTGAAGAGAAGACTCGCTGCTGTTAAGTGGGTTCTGGCTCATAGAACCCCAATGACAGGTACCATGAATGTATGAGAGAGCAGACTAGGCATCTCCACAGATGACGGGCATGTTCTGTGCACCTTGAGGTTAGCAGTCAAGTGCCCTATCACACACAAATGTGATTAAAAGATACTTTTATTGGGGACCCTTACATCTCATCACAATCCATACACTGCTCCAGTATGTCAAGTACATTTACACATATGCCACCATCACTTTCAAAGTATTCTCTTTCCACTTGAACCCCTGATATCCACTTCCTATTTCTTCACCCTCCCTCTCTCACACACCATCCTTCACGAACCCGTGATAAGTTATAGATTATTATTTTCATATCTCACATCATCCTCGGCCCTCACTCACTTTTCCATTATTCATTCCCTTGGGAGGGGATTATATGTTGATCCATGTGATTGGTTCCTCATTTCTTCCCTCAGCCTCCTCTAATCCTTCTGGTATCTCAACTCTCCCTTGGAGGATTTGTCTATCCTGGATTCCCTATGTTGAGAGCTCTTATCTGTAGTAGTGTTCATGTTTTGTTTTAATCCTATTTTTAAGGTAGAATTGAGGTCTTTATAGTGGGGGGAAGGAAACACCAAAGAACTAGAGAACTAGAGGAAAGTTGTGTGTTTAATCAGTGCTGTCCTATACCCTGACTTGCTCATCTCTGCCCTGTTATCCCTCTGTGAGGGGATGTCCAATTGTCTACAGATAGGCATTGGGTCTCCAATTCATTCCCCCACCAAGCCTCCCTCACCCCCCCACCCACACACACACATTCGCCTTGGGTATGGTTTTATTCTGGGTCTTAGATACCTGATACCTGATGCCATCTACTCCTCAAGATCACACCGACTGGTTTGCTTCTTCCATGTGGACTTTGTTGCTTCTGAGTTAGATGAACACTTGCTTATCTTCAAGTCTTTAAGACCCCAGACATGATTTTTTTAAATGAAAGAATTTGAAGGTTTGCTGTAGCCCCTTGTACCCAGCAAACTTCATGTATTCAGTGCATTAGCCAAAGTGTAGGTATTATTGACTTTTCCATTTCATGGTGAATTCACAAGAAAAGGTGAGTTGTGCTGGGTTACTTGCAAGGCATTTTTTAAAAATCAAATGCATAGTGTATAGCTTGATAGGATTTATAAAATGTATACACCTATGTAATCAATGCTAGCTCACACTATGGGAAAATTTCATCATTCCACAAGTTGCCTCTTGCCTCTTCATTCTATTCATTCTTCTCCCCCTCATTGAGACACATCTAAGACCATAGGTTAATTTTGCCTCTTTTAGATATTCAAGTAAAACCAACCATAAATTCTATGCCCCTCTGGTCTGGTTAATTTTTCCTCAAAAGTGTTAGCCATATTATCAATGTGCTCACAATTCTGTTGCTGAGTGTAGTCCTTTATAAATGTACCACAATCAATCTGCTGATCGACATTTAGATGAATTCCTTAACATGTGTAAAAGTCTTCCATCATTGTGTTTTTATTTAGGTCATAAAGTAGATGCCTAGTATAAGCCATGTTTTTCAGCACACTTAATGCAGTTTTTGTGGTAAAATTAGGTGTCTCGGTGGATATTCAGCAGACTTATACTCGAGTATATAGGGTAACTTTATTTGAAATTGTAAAACTATATCCTCAAGTGGTGGTACTATTATACAGTCTCACAGCAGTATCTAAGAACTTAAGCTCCTCACCATATTTTATTTTAGTATTTTTATTTCTTTCTACATGTCTGGAATATTTTGGTATTGTGTTAGACTAACAGTTAGTGACATAGTCATGCATTTTTTAAAGAGCCAAAAATCCCTTTGCAGATGAACAGTAAGAAGTCTAAGATCAAAAGATAACATAAAAAGGAAAAATTTCAAACACTGACTTTATGAGTTATCAAAAAAAAAAAAAAAGCTGAATGTTGTCATTCGACTTTCAACAGCACTTTCGATGTTGTAAAATGAGACCTGGCTACAACATTTCTGTCAGTGTCCCTGCTGCAGCTTGAACAGTAAAGGTTGCAATAGATATTTGTTTCTTTACTTCTTTCCATGCAGAAAGAGGGTCTGCTTTATTTTCAATATCAAACATGGCATCATAGATCCCAGGAAATGATTCTCCAGCATATTTGTTGTGGCTGCTTGGAGCAGAAATGATGTGCCTAGTTAAAAAAAAAAGTGAATTTTAAAAAACCCAGATACAAATATTATGTTAGAATCTTTATATTCAGTCATTTCTTTTGTTAAAATACACATAAGATATAAAAGTTAAGTACCTAACTGATTATTACATAAATAATACTCTGTGAGATTCCGTTTTCACATATGAATTTTAATTTGAATGTTCAAAGGCCATTGAACAATGAACACTAACATCAATGTGAAGGAATTTTTAAAAATCATTTTATTGAGGATTCTTACAACTCTTTCCACAATCCATTTTGCTGAACACATTTGTACCTTTTATTATATTGTTATAGGTGTGTACCTAAATGGGTATTAAGATTCTATACCAAATTCTTTTATTTTCACAGAACTAAATAGTAGAGGGAGCCCTGGTGGCCGAGTGGTTATGCATTGGGCTGCATAATAGAATTATAGGAGGGCAAAATAGAATTATAAATAGACAAAATAGAATTATAGGAGGGCATGTTGAATGGCCACTGTTCTATATTTTATATACTTTCATGTCCTTTGAGTTTCATACAGAGGCAAAAAGACATATTGTTTATAGATATATGAATATACAGAAAGTCAATAAAATAATAAAAGTCTAGATATGCATCTGACTTTTTTGTTCAAAAAAGCAACTTAATAAATGGCTGATTTTTATTTGTATCAATGAAGAAGTAAACTATCCCTATGGCTTATACATTTATAAAAATAGCTGTAAATTACTGAGTACAGCGATATCTGAGCTAAGTCTTCTGCATGTCTTAAATCCACAACCCTGTAGAATGAAAGCAGTCAGCATCCTCACTTCACTGCTATGTTCACTCCCTCCTTCCCTCACTCAGTCACTCCCTCCCTTCCTCACTCACTCACTCCCTCATTCAGTCACTGCCATTGATCTGATTCCCACTCAGATGAACCTCAGAGGGCGGAAAAGAACTGCCCTTGTGAGTTTCCAAGACCTCAGCCTCATCTTGAACAGCTGAGTTTTAGAGACATAATTTGCCCAAATCAAACTCCTAATACAGCATAACTGAGTACTTATAGTTGCCGTTATAGAAATGTCACTACTAATCATGAACACTTTTTAAAAATGGTAGCACATTAGAAGTTTCCTTCTCATATTATTTTGATGGCAATCTGCCTTGTAAAGTAGCAATTATCTTTATTCTAATGGGGAAGAATAAAGAAGCAATTATCTTTATTCTAATCCGGGAAGTCACTTGCTCTAAATGATGTGTTAAAGGAATTAGAGCATGGGGTTTCTAACTCTAAATGCTACTACTTTTCTACTGTCCACCAAGAAATCACAGTAAAGTGTTATGGATTGAATTGTGTCCTCCTCCCCTTCAAGAAAGAAAGAACGTGTTGGGCTCCTAACCCCTTTTACCGGTGGATAACTAACCCATATCAATGGAGGTTGTCTCCTTAACCTAGTCACTCATGCATCAGGTAAGGAGCACCCTAAAACTCAATGCACCTCAGGTGGTTCTGACGCCCCTTTAAGGTGAACCCTTAAAGGTTTTCTGAGACTAAATCCGCTCACTGCCAACAAGTTGATTCTGATTCACAGTCATCCTATTGGATAGCGTGTAATTATCCCTGTGCATTCCCAAGACAGTAAATTGTTATGGGAGCAAAAAGCTCCTCTTTCTCCTGAGGAACAGACTGGTACTGTTGCCCTTACAGTTAGCAGCGTAGGGCATAATGCACTATGTTAATGGGGCTCCTGAACTAAAACCAAAATTCGCTTTCCTCCTGCAGATCTGCTTCTGGGTTTGTACTGCCCACCATTAGTATTCCACCCCTAACCCACAGGTACCATCAGAGAAAAGCAAGCAGAAGGAGGGAAGAGACATGCTGTGCCCTGTGAAGACTTCCTAGGAAGTGAGGGTGCTAGAGAAAAACTGTTCTTTCCTGCTCCTCCCCGCCACCCATACCCCACCCACTCAGCCAACTAGCAAGAGAAGCCTTTCCTTAGAGCAGTGTCCTGAGTTTGGACTTCTAGCCTTTTGGACTGCGAAAAAATGAATTGATTTCTTTAGAGTCACTTATTTGTTATGTCTTCATAATAGTGGCACTAGAAAATGAAGACAAGTGGGATCTTAAAGAATTGGGAGACACTCAGAAGTATGTAGTCAAACAGATATACAGACCATGACACAGATGTGAATGAAAATCCAGGTTTTTGTGCTTTTTTTCCTCACATGTTTTTATAAGAAACATGATAGACATCTTCAAAAATCTAGAAGTTATGTGGATCCACATAAGTTAATTGATCCACACCTATTTGACTGGAGAAGAGAGTAGGCTCAAAGAGGTTAAAATAAATATGGGAAGGATCTTGCAGATCTTTGTAAAGAAAATTTTACAATCCTTTCTGAAAACAGGATGGGCTTCCTCATGAAGTCCCAAGCTGCCTATCCTTAAAAGTATTCAAAGTCTAGTAAGTGATCTCACATGCAACAGAAAGCATTTATGTAGATGTAACATAATGATCAGATGAGCACTAAGTTTCTAATGTCTTTAAAGTTTTGTTACAAAGAGTTCTTTTAAAAATATCATTTATTTAGAGGTCTGAGGGGCCAGCCTCAATCACAACTACATAGACAGTCCTACCTCCCCACAGAAGAATTCACTTCAGAGGACAGCACTGAAGCTATTGCTCAGGGAGAGGGACATGTATTATCAGAACACACAGGAGCAAATGAAGGGGAAGGAAGAGAGAATGGAGCACTTCCTGGCTCACCCAGCTTTGAGGACGCTATTCCTGCTCAGAGCAGCCAATGTGCAGAGAGGAACTTGGGCCGAGCCCCACTATGATATATGATATCCCTCACTGACCCATAGGACTACAGGGTCAACACTGAAAACATTGTGAGAATTGAGCCCAATCTGACCCCACCACACAGAGGTGAAACACTAAGGATGTGCAACAAAACAGTGAGGGGAGCAGATCAACAAATCCCCCAGGGAATACCAAAAATAGACTTGGAACCAGGTATGGCACCCCCACCAGACTACCAGAAAGCTCTCCTAAAGGTCAACAAGCAGACCTTGAACTCTATAGACTTTTCTTTGTGTGTGTGTGTCTCCTTGGTTTGATATTTTCTTTTGTTGCTTTGTTTTGGTCTGTCTTGTTTTTTGTGCATACTATTATCTCTGTAAGTCTATCTAGATAAAATAGGTGGGGTAAACAATCAGGAGGAGAAAACAATGGAAGTGACAGTTCCAGAGGGACATGGGAGAAAAGGAGGTGGGGGAAAGTATATGGCTGTTAAACCCAGGGACAAGGGAGCAACTAGCAATCTAAAATCGATGGCGAGGAAGGTGTAGAGGCCTGGTAGGGCTTGATCAAGGACAATGTAACCAAAACAAATTATTGAAACATAAATGAACTCTGAACATGATAGTGGGACAAGAGGAAAGTAAAAGGAAATAGAAGAAATAATTAGGAAGCAAAGGTTATTTATAGAGGTCTAAATACAGGCATGTACTTACGTAAATGTACTTTATATGTGATGATGGATAAATATATATACCTATATATATATGTATAGGTCTAGAAATAAGGTAGCAATTGGACATTGGGCCTCTATTCAAGTACTCCCTCAATGCAAGTACACTGTTCAATTTACCAGGCATTCCATAATGCACACCTTCCCAACATGATGGCTGAAGACAAAACAGGTACATGAGCAAATGTGAAGAAAGCTGATGGTGCCTGGCTATCAAAATATATAGCATCTGGGGTCTTAAAGGCTCAAGATAAGTAAGTGGCCATCTAACTGAGAAGCAACAAAGCCCACATGGAAGAAGCACACCTGTATGATCATGAGGTGTCAATGGGACCTGGTATCAGGCATCAAAGAACAAGAAATCATATCATTGTGAATGAGATGGAGTGCAGAGTGGGCATCCAGAACCCATCTATAGGCAACTGTACATCCCCTTACAGAAGGCACGGGGATGAGATGAGCCAGTCAGAGTACAGTATAACACCAATGGAGCATACAACTTTCAGGGTTATGGAAGACTGAGCCAGTCAGAGTACAGTATAATACCAATGGAGCATACAACTATCAGTGTAAGATATGGCATAATCATAATTTATAAATTTTCAAGAGTTCATGAGGGTGGGAGAATGAGGAGGAAGGGGAAAAAATGAGAATCTGATACCAAGGGTTCATGTAAAAAGCAAATATTTTTTGAGAGTGATAATGACAACAAATGTACAAATGTACAAATGTGCTTGACACGATGGATGGATGGATAGTGATAAAAGTGGTATGAACCCCCAACAAAATGATTTGAAAAAATATGTACCTTTTATCATTTTCATCTTCAATAAGGCAAAACCAATATGAAATTCACTTTCTGAGTATCCAAACATAGTTATTAAACAAAATAATCCAAATTACTCTTGCATATACATATACATTGTACATACACACACACACAAGAAAAAAAAACCCTTACTGCCATCAAGTTGATCCCAATACTAGGGAACTTCAGAAAGTTTATGTAAAAATGGCAGGAAAAGATAATGGAATTTTTCCACAAACTTTTTGAAGACCCATTCATCTGATGACAATAACTTAAATGTGGCTTTGGGTATGTATGTGTTTTCTCATAATGGAGTGCACGGTGCCCTCTATAGATCATCTGCTAATGTCTTACCTGTAGAATGGCCTCCCTGGTAAGCCAACAGGATCGATGAATGCTCTTTCCAGAAGCATCAGTTGATCATTCATGATTCTCACTGCAATAGGACTGAGAACAAGGAAAATAGAATCATAACCCTTGTCATGGAAACAAGTTTTAGATACTACTAAATGTGAGTAAGCCATGGAAAATTACACTTCTAACGCCATTTGATTTTTAAGAATGCAAATTAATGCCGCAGTGTTTCTCATGAATCTGTCGTGCAGTAGAGAGACTATGGTCTGTTTTGTTTATTAAGAGCACAGACTGATGAGAAAAAACTTCAAAGCCCTTTTCAAGAAAATTAATGTCAAGCCTTTGTTCTGGCGCACGCCCACCCATCCCACCTCGCTGCCTAGGGCGCCTGGGCTGCCTAGGCAGGGGGATGTGAGGCCGGTGGCTGTGGTGGACAGGCGGGAGCTTAAAAAAGAAAAGAAAAAAATTAATTTCAATAAAATAGTGAGGCCTCTGGGAGAAGCACACAGTGAGAACCACCATGTTTTTCCGGATAGGCCGTCCAGTTCTAGTGTGGAAGAAAGCATTGAAATAAAGATGGAACACAAAGTAATAAAGATTTCAAGTGTCTGGCGGGGGGGGGGGAAGGGGGGGTGCTGTAGATAGCTGCAGACAGTGGATGGCAATTTCCCTTTCCTCTATCATCCAATGAGGGAAAAACCTCTCAAATGACTAATGGAACTTTCTCCCTAAAGGGAAGTTAAAATCAAACATTCCCATTGAGTCTGTTCTGACCCATAGTGACTATACAGGACAGGACAGTTTATGTGCTTGTGACTGAGTATCTGAGACTGCTATCTTTACAGGAATAGAAAGCCTAGCCTTTCTCTCACCTCGTTGGCTAATGGTCTCAAACTGCTGACTTCGTGGTTAGCAGTCCAGCTCTTAACCACTATTCTGATTACATATTTCCCCCCTCCAAAAAAAAAAAAAAAGAAAATGAAAAAGAAATGTGACACCAATTATACTGTGGAATGATTTGTGCTTGTTACACAGTATTTTCCCTTTCGAGTCTAAATTTTCACCTGTTTTCAACCTATATGTTGTAAAAGGTTAAAGAAAAGAAATTTATGAGTATCCAAAAGAAAAACATTTCTAGACTGATGTACAGGTATGTCTGGAAAAAGTACTGCAGACAAATGTACCACAGTTATACTTAATTACCTAGAATTCACACTTAACCAGTTACAGCCCAGACTCCTAAAGATGTCTCTTTAGCCCGTCTACCTGGTGGAACCACATTTCCCTATTTTTAATATGACTAAGAATCCCCTGGAGATCTCACTGAAGTGCAAACTCAAATTAGGCAGTGTTGGGGCAACTCCATTCAGTCCTCTAATGTTGCAGGGGTCGGAAATGGCTCAAGGGCACTGGGTTGGGTGGTTTTCCTTGGATGGAATCAACCTAATAGTTGATCTTAGCTCTCACGTGATGTTGAAGCCACTGGTTTGTACACCACAATTTGAGTAGCAATGATTCAGAACTAAATGTTTGTGAGTGAAAGCAGTTATTTTCTGTAACCAGACTGTTTTTCAACAGTAAGAATGTCTGAAACTTACTTATTAAGATCAATTCCTGAGAGTCTTCTGTGAAAATCTGAAGCAGCCTCTGTAAAGTTTCTGACAGCAGAAAATAAGGAATCTTTTCAAATAAGAGAAAAGAAGAGGGAAAATAGTAAACACCAAGTGCTTCAAATCTCTAAAGTTTCACTTTCCTATAAAGACTGCCAAATTGTTACTTCAGGAAATAACTTTCAAACATCTGGAAGATAAATCATCATTTTAATTCATTATCCACCAGTAATTCAGCATTCATTTACTTTTGCATTCATTCAGTTATTTACCTGGTCAACTGTCACATGCTCACCACTAAACTCTAAATGAGCTATAGATACAGTAATTATTACAATATCAATCTTCATCTTAAAATAGTGTATTTAAGACCACACGCAAATTAAGCTGCAATTTAAAAACATCACCTGTAACAAACTGATATAGCAGATACTAAGGATGATCCACTTTGGTCTAACTTTGCTATAAACAAAGTGATTAAGTAATCAGTATATTTTCCATTGCCAGGTTGTATTTAAATTTTTCCTTGTTTTCTAAGCTGGTTTTTAAGAAAGTGTGGGGGTGGGCACGCACATGCAGGTGTGTGAGTCCAGTGAACCTGGCAAAGCACATGACAAGCATGTTGACTTCTTCTAGGTCTCACAGCAAGCCATTCAGGATAAGAAATAAGATTTCCTAAGTCCGAAACACTTTCTAAACTTTAATGTTTTGTTGTTAATAATATACAAACCCATACAGCCTCGTAAGAATAGATATCATGGGAGTCAAGGGAAAAAGTGTTAAAGATGCAATTGTAAATTTCAAACACAGCACCTAATTCAAGAAAGATAAAAACCAACTGGTCTCCATAGAATTTGACACAGGTTAATGAAAACTTTTGTCAGAGTCCTCTCAGTAGAGTGGTGCAGACACAAAACAGTCAATGGGATGATTCACGGGAGGATTATGATGAAAAGGATGCAGATTCTTTCATAGACCATAGAGTAAATCTTTCACTAAAGCAATTTCTGAGGAATTATTTTACCTGGCATTAAATGATTTCTTTGACTATTTTGAAGGAAAAAGGATAAAAGGGAAGTGGAGTATGTCAGGTTGGAAGGTGTGATATCCATAATATAGAAGAGGAATGAGCATGCAGAATATTGACAGGTAAAGCTGAGCCCCAGTGGCGCAGTGGTTGTGCGCAGGACTGCAGCCCACAGGGTTGGCAGTCCAAATCCAGCAGCAGCGGTCCAGGAGCAAGACTGGGCTTCCTACTCCCACCAGGGCAGTGATGCGGGGAAAAAAAAGAATATTGACAGGTAGTCATTAATATGGGAGAGTAAGAAATTTAATCAGTTTCTTCAGAAGGTTAAGTAGGTGAAGGAATTGGCACTGCGAGGAAAAAGCCTTACACTCTGTAGATACAGCCTCTTGATTGGACCAGAACTCATACAAATTGATAAGCAACAATTCACCCAAGGGACATGGGAAATTTAGCAAGTCAGAGGATGCTGAATTATCACAGAATTATAAATAACTTATTTTTTCTCTTGCTGTGACTCGGATATAAACTATGAATACCTATCATGATGTAGACTATGTTTTCTTCTCCTACTTCACCTGTTTTCATTTCCATCATTGATACAGACATGCCACAATTATACAGTTATAGCACAATTTCCTAAATTGGCTTTGCTTCATTTTATTTCTAGATCGTGGCATATGTTGTTATTTATAGTTTTCTAAGCCACTGATTTTCCTTTACTAATATTCAGAAAGTCCACCGGACCCCCATTCTATGTGTCAGCATACCTCTATTAACAGCAGTGCAACTCTACTCACAACCTCTCTTCCCCATCCCCACACGATATTTGAAACTCTCTGAGGGAAATGGTTGTCTTCCAGGATCTTTGCTTTTGTTGTTCCTTGGTGCCACGTATTCACTCTGGACCTACAACAAGTCTGCTGCCCAATCCTCAGGATGATTATGTTTGAGTCCACTGTTGCAGCCACTGTGGTGATCCACCTGAATGAGCGTCTTCCTCTTCTCGGCACCCCCACCCCCACCCCAACCGATCCTACACTAAACCAAACACTATGTCCAGGTACTGGGCTCTCCCAATAACATGTCCCAAAGTATGTAAGATGAGTCCATCATCCTCACTTAATAAGGGGCATTTTGGCTGTACTTCTAAGAGAAGTTTGTTTTGCATATTTTCACCATCACTAAAATCGAATGCATTCATTTTTCTCAAGTATTCCTTTATAAGCTTTGCCCAACTTTCACATATATACAAAGCAACTGAAAATACCAAGGATTGGGTCAAGCCCACCTTAGTCCTCAAATCCCTGCTCTTCAACACTTCAGAGTGGCCTTGTGCAGCTGAACTGCCCCATGCAATATGCCATTTCACTTACTGACTACTGATTAATGAGAGTAGAGTAAAATCAAATATTTGACAACTTAATTTTTTTCTTAAGTAATCATGATATTATTTATTGGTCTAGTTGTAAATTTTTTTATTTCTTTATAAGGAGTTGTAATCTATAATGAAGGCTGTATTCTTTGGTATTCTTTGATCAGCAGTGCTTCAAGTCTTCTCTACTTGCTGCAAGCAAGATGGTGTCATCTACATGTTACAGGTTGTTCATGAATCTTCTTTCAATCCTGAGGCTAATTCCTTTTCTTTTTTGTTTTTGTTTTTGTTTTGTTTTGGGGGGCATCACTGCCCTCTGGTGGTCGTGGGAGCTACCCAGTACTGCTCCTGAGAGCTGCCGCTGGATATGAACCGCAAAGCCCGCCGGCCGCAGTCCCGCACTCAACCACTTACGCCACTGGAGCTTAGTCCCTAATTCTTTTTCATATAGTTCAGTTTCATGAATTATTTAGGCAATGTACAGATGAGTAAGTATTGTGAAAGGAGACAATCTGATCATGAAACTGCCTTGATTTTAAGCCATCTAGTATCTCCTTGTCTTTTCCAAAAAAAAAAACCTCCCCATGAGCACAATTGCGTATTCTAGAATTCCATTTCTTAACAGTTCTATCTACTGTTATGATCTATGCAGCCTTTGTATGGTCAATAAAAGTATCTTTCAGATTGTCTTCACTTTCAGGGAAGATCCCTCATTCATCAGCAACGACAGCCCTCTATCCATATTCTCTCCTGAATCTGGCATGAATGCAGGGCAGCCTCCTATTGCATCTCCCATTGCAATTGATTTAAAATTATCTTCAGCAACATATTGCTTTCGTGTAATCTTGATTCCATTGTTTGACAATTTCTGCATTCTGTCAAATTGCCTTTCTTAGGAATAAGCACATGGGTCTCTGTCAAGTAGCTGCTCTGCATATTTCTTGGCAGAGACTAGTGAGTGGGGCCAGAGCTGCATCCAGTGGTTACAACAGTTCAGTGGGCGCTCCATCAATTCCGGAGTCTTACATTTTGAGAATACCTTCAGTGCAGCTTGTATTTTCTTTTTTAATATTATTGGTTCTTAATCGTATGCTACCTCTTGAAATGACAAAATGTACCCAAAAGTTCTTTTGCCCATAGGATTTTTTCAATATTGCTACTCAAAGCTTTCATTGCGATACTTTACTTTGGCTTCTTGCACCTGGCTTTGAGCTCTTAGGCTCAGCTCTTTTTAATCCATCCATCTTCTTTTTGACTATTGGACTAATAAGATAACTGACACATAAAGTGGGACACTCCCTTCTCCAAACTCACATAGTGAAGCCAGGGCTTGAGTCAGGAAACTATGCCTGCTACTAAAATATATTTTATATAATTGGTTGTCTTATTATTGAAAACAGATCATTAATGACCCACTCTCAAAGAAAAGAATATTACAGTTTTTTAATCTTCATGTAGATAAAATAACATATACCTTTAAAATATCAATAGCATAGTTCTTGGCTTTATTGACCTTATAATTATTTATCTTATAAAGTTGTTACACATTTATACTAAAATTATATATTTTTTCATACAAGGTGAAAAAATTTTCAAGGCAGTGATATAGGGAAAATATTTAACTCAATGTCTCTAAAACAAATTCAGACAAAACAGACTCAGTTTACATATAAAATTACTTAATAGATTTTTCAGAATTAATAAATGAAGTAGGGTTAAATTCCAGAACAAACCAACATACACTGATCACAATAGGATATTATCTGAAAACTCTAACTGGCACAGAAGATTATAAAATAATTGTTCAGCCATTTCTTACCAAATGATACCCCATGCTCTTGCAATTGCTTGTCATGCCTCTTGGATAAATTGTAGATATTCATTGCGTAGTTTTCCAATGCTTTTGCGTAGTCTTGAATATTGAAAGGAATTATTCTAGACTCTGCAAGCTCATATGCCAGTGTTCCTCGTAATTGAGCCACAGAAAGCAGTTTTTTAAATGTTGAGTCATAAAATTTCTCTACCAATTCAAACGTGTCATATATCGTGTGGTATACTGGAAAGCTACTGTATTTATCTGTTTTCTTTTTAAAAAGAAAAAAAGAAGGCATATACAAATATTAACTTTTCGATTTATATTTAATGTACTAAAATTATTATGGAAAATTACAAAAGGTAAAAGAATCTTAACTTTTATCATGAAGAAACAACAAAAAAGAAGTTAATATGCATTCAAAATGTAATACCAACTGTTCATGGATTTGGGACTTTATCATCATTCAATGTATAATTCATGCAATCCAAGAACAATTATGTTCATTAAAATAATGTATGCAGAAAATTAAAACCTCCTTTATATTTTTGATAGCTGAAATTAAAAATGCATATCAATTGTAGCTAAGTGCAGTACAAAATCATCAACTGCTTCGGAATAAAAGTTTTTGGTAGCTAAATATAGCTGAAAGACTGTCTTTAAACACTACTTCATAATTGTAATCATTGTCCTTATAAATCTACCCAAGTCACTACACTTTTCAAGCAGTGAATATCAAAATGCCATTTAAGCTTTATTTTATAGCCTACCCTTTGTGAACATAAATTATGACATGGACGGTCCTATGTTTAAGTGTTTCCAGTTCTTAAATCTACATTTCCTAATTTTAGTCTGACTTTCAGCTACTTTGTTATAAAATGATTACTCTTTTGTGTGCGTGTGTGAATTAAAGAGCAAGTTTATTAAAGAGAAAAATAGAGAAAAACAAAGACGGAAAAAGAAGAAAGACCTGCGCAGGTCAAGAGAGACCAAGTATATGGGCTGAGCCCCGGTGGCGTAGTGGTTGTGCGCGGGACTGCGGCCCACTGGGATGGAGGTTCAATTCCGGCTCCCAGGAGCAAAGGCTGGGCCTCCTACCCACCACCAGGGCAGTGATGCCTAAAAAAAAAAAAAGAGAGACCAAGTATTACGCAGGGGCCATCTCCCACAGAGAGAGGCCAAAATGATTATTCCTTTTCTCTTGAGCCTCACACTTCTCATATAAACGTCTCTCCTTCTACCTAGTAGTCTAAAACAAATTACAGGTAGAAACGAGACAACTTTGTTCTGACTGATGGCAGAGAATAAAACCGACTAAGCCTTGAAGACGATTTAAATTATACTTTCTACTGTGTTACATATAATTACTGTCATTTAAAATATTATGCATGTATTTTGGGTATTCTGAAGCTGGTTTTATTTACCCCTTTGTTCATAGCTGCATCCTGCAGAGTTAAATTTTCACCTGATGTATAGTCTGGGCAAGCAAGATGGTACATGACCATGAAAGGGCAAAGAGGAAAGAGAAGATCCAGTGGATTTTCAGTGGATGGAATTTCTCACAAGACAGCAGTGAGAAATCTCCATCCACTGATAGCCATGCATAGTATTGGATATTCTTTAATTTCGTTTATAATATACATGAAGTGGTAAAGGTCAAGTGTATCAAAGTACTTTCATGTCCTTCTGACTTCTGCGTGATCATGGTGTACATAGAAAAGAGTTACAACTTTAATATTAAGAGAGACTTGCTTAATTCTCCACCTCTGAACCCCGACTCAGAAGGGAGGGCAGAGTAGGACTGGGAAGGGGACTCCAGAAAATAGAAAATCTTAGCTCCGTGTTTCCCTTAATTCTAATATGATCTCTAACTGCACATTTTCCTCAGAAAAGACACAATGGAGCCCACAAGACTAGAGAATGGATTATTCTTAAAAAAAAAAAAAAAACCTATTTCAGGAAAAGTATGTGAAGTGCTAGATAATGACAATCAGCTATTCAATACCTGGCCGTATTCCATGAACTACCACATAACTCAAATGGCTAAAATTGTACCAACAAACCCACAGTGCTTCCTAGTCTATTGACAAATGGATTTCATGATGTCTTTTTCTGTGGATGGAATTCATGAAGTTTTTTTCTGTGGATGGAATTCTTTCCAACCTGTGTGTCACATCTGGTTTCTGGAGCCAAAGAACTCAATGACAGAGCTCTTCATCAGATCAATAGGGATGAAACGCTGTGTGTTCAAACATGTAATACTGCTTACCCGGTTCTTAGTATAACGAGCTCTGCCTGAGGTAATTCCAAGTCTCTGAAAATAAGCTTCAAAATCACTCCCAGATCCCAGTTTGTTGATTCTAAATGTGCAATATAAATAAGTGGATAAACACATGCCTACTCATACAAACAATATATATAAATATATATATCATCATATATAAAGTGAATGACATGCATGTAAGTGGAGAGGACAAATAGGCCTGTCTTAAAAATAACAAGAAAATATACAGTATACATATAAGGCTTAGGAAAAGGTAAACCTCCTTTAAGACACTTGCTCTACATATGTGAGAAAATTGCTTTGATAAATATGTAACTCTTCACTGATTACAACCACCAGGGCCAGCAAAGGTGGTTAGCCTCACCCATATTTTCAGCACATTTTTGGAATTTGTTTAGAGAGGAGAATAATAAATGGACTATCTTTCTCTGCTTTCAAAGAACTCATAGTCTAGTAAGAAAATTTTAAGTGAGGCAATCTATAATCTATATTTATGA
Organism: Nesogale talazaci; assembly: GCA_004026705.1. Classification (NCBI taxonomy): domain Eukaryota; kingdom Metazoa; phylum Chordata; class Mammalia; order Afrosoricida; family Tenrecidae; genus Nesogale; species Nesogale talazaci. Next base: position 60,245 of record PVJH01008075.1, on the reverse strand, counting down.
TCATGAAGACTAAATCTGACTTATTTCATTTGGGGAATAAATTAATATAATTTAATATGAATATTTGCAAATAAGTAAGAAACAAGAAGCACATAAAAAAGGGGTTTCAAAAATTTCAAGTAAGAATTTAATTCTTTTGATTCATTTCACATAATGTTTTGGATGCAGTCATGTATGTAAATATATATATGTATGTAAAACTCATTTTCATTTAGTAAATTCTAACTCAGAGATATCCTATAGGACAGAGTAGAACTGCCCCTTATATACTAACATACATATAGTGAAATGATCCTGAATACTTTTTTAATATCCTGCTATAATTAAATGACCTGTAATACTTTTGTGGTATCCTATTAAGTCAATAAAGCAAAATATAAATTTCCTTATACATGTTTGTCATGTATAAATGACAACTATAAATACATAAACATTTATTTTAGAGGTTGACTTAGCTGTCTTTAAAATGTTTTCTACTTAACTATATTTTAGAGTAAATATATATTAGTAATGAAAATAGAAAACATTTAAATTTTCAAAGCACTGATCTGGAATATAGAACATATAAACTGCTACCATGGCTTGATATTATTAGAAATAATAATACTGCACTAGAAAAGCAGTAGACATAAATTCAAATAACTTTTGTAGTATGAATGAAATAAAAATAAATCTCTATATAAATGAAATCCAAATGGATTACCTCAAGATTCAATATGGTAGTTATTGATGATGACCTGTAGTACATTTTGAAGCAAATAATGTATCGTCAGTTTTTCACTTCACTATCATTTTTTCCCACCTGCCTCACTATCATTTTTATGAAGGTATTTAATGCATAACGGAATACAATGCTTGTAAGAATGCAAAGCAATGACTAGTGAAGCAGTCATCTGGACTAGAAATATTAAAAATTAGATTTATTTGTTTAGGAGAAAGTTGAAGCTGTGTACTTCTGTAAATATTTAAATCTTGGAAAACCAAAGGGGTGGTTTTACAGCACCAGCCATTATGAGAGCAAGGGCTGGAGCTGATGGACCTTTATACTACCGTAAAGAGTTACAATGTCCGAAACACGCAGGGGTAGTTCTACTGTTCTCTGAGGGCGCTATGAGTTGGCACTGACTGATGGCAATAGGTGATTATTATTATTAAGCTGTATTGGGTAAGCATTGGACTGCTAAATTCAAAGTTTGAAGTTCAAATCCACCAGCTTGTCTAAGGAATAAAGAAAAAGTAACTGCTCCTTTAAAGATTCACAGCCTCGGGGGAGGGGAATAAAAAAGATTGACAGCCTCAGAATCCCTGTAAAGGGTTTCTACCACTCTGAATTGAAATCCGCACAATGGCGGTGTTTTTGGTTTGGGGTTTTGGCATGATGGGTTAAGAGATTTGACCTTGTTGATGAATCAGCAAAATAAAAGCTAGACACAGGAAGCCTTTGGAATGATCTTTTAGCTACCCTGATTATAGATATCTAGAAAGACAAAAAAGGGCAAAGACTTCAGAAAGGGTCCAAATTAGAAAAGATAGATGCACAGGAGGAAATTTACCTAGGGACATTTTCAGGTGAAGGATCCTTTTTCAACCAGCTTTCATAAAGAGAATGACCTTCAAAACCATAGTCAGGGCTGGAGATCTAGAAAAGATGAATCAAGTATTGAGAATTAGAGGCAGAAACAACAAAAGGTTATGCTAATATAAAACCATATATTTAGTTGTTGTCACGGCATCAACTTCTACCTCATTCTGCATGTGTATAATGTTCATTTGAAAAAAAAAAAAAGGTTTATTTCTACCATGGGCCTAAGTGGGCGAAGGATGTTTCGAGAATGATGATGGCAACAAATGTGCAAATGTGTACTGCATACAATTGATGTTGTTCATGATAAGAGTTGGATGAGCCCCCAATAAAATAATTTAGAAATAAAAAAATTAAAATACAGGAAAAAATGTGTATTTCAGAATAGAAAAAAATAAATTTAAAAAATCTCACATTCTTATTTATCTGTGATGTTTCCACACTGGTGATTTGTCGTGAGTGTAAGATGTAACTGTTTGGTTATTTTGGCAAACTTCATTTGGGGGCGGGGCGCACTAGTGATGCAGTCAGAGGAGTAAGGAAGACTCATAGTGACCCTATCGGCAAAACAGAACTGTTCTATAGGATCGCCATTATGTCCTGGTGGTGGTATGGGTTAAGCACTGGGCTACTCACCTCCAGGTGAGTGGTGCAAAACCACTAGCCACTTCTGCAGGTGAAAGATGAGGCTGTCTGCTTCTAAAAAGATTTGGAATTCCTGTAAAGAGTGCTAAGGGATCCCTGGTGGCATAGTGGTTAGGTTTGGGGCTGCCAACCTCAAAGTCAGTAGTTCAAAACCACCAACCTATCAGAAGGAACAATATCAGGCTTTCTAATCCTGTTCAGAGTTACAGTCTCAGAAACACAGTAGCAGTTCTATGCTGGTCACTATGAGTGGGGTTCAATCAATGACAGCAGGTGTGTCTGTCTTGGATAGGGTCCCTAAGAGTTGGAGTGAACTTGACAGTAGTGAATTTGATTAATCTTTACAGAAGTGAGGGCCACAACTCTCTCTAACATAGTGACAGTGGACTCAGACCCCCAAATTTCCTGTTAGCAGTAGAGCACTTGTCCACAGGAAAGATAAAGGGCCTGTCACTTGGGGGAATCAATCTTTAAAGATAGCTGTCAATTGGCAGGGAGGGACAAAATTAGAGGGAAAGTTGAAGTTTATGATGGAAAAGAAAAAATTCAATCTGTCCCCTATTATTAGTTCCATTTCAAGAAACTCATTAAATACAACAAAAGTCTTAGATAGTTAATCCATCAGAGATCCAACATGCTTTAGATTTGGCAAGATAGTTTCGGGGTTTTTTTGGTGGCATCACTGCCCTGCTGGGAGTAGGATGTCCAGCCTTGCTTCTGGAGAGCAGCTGCTGGATTTGAACTGTCCACCCTGTGGGCCACAGTCCTGCACACAGCCACTATGCATGATAGTTTTATAACAATTACATTTAATATTTATAAAGTAAACAAGCATGTATATGTATTTTTCCTTGAAATTCCACCTTAGGCTTAGCTATTAAATTATCTGTCTGGTAGATTGATATGAGAGCTTTCAAATGCATAATACAACATATAAATTACCTGTATTTAAAACTCTTTAATGACTTCCCTGTCAGCAGATTTCTGAACACCTTGGCCTGGTAGTCATGTTTCACCTCTTAGGATTTCTCTGCTAACACTATATTTTTCAGTCACAATGAAATACATGATATTCTTTCATATCTCCTTCTCTCTCTCGAGTATTGTGCCCTCTGCTGAGAATGCCCCCTCTTTTACTCTCCTGTTCCACTTCATTTGGTAGTCCAGGCATTAAAACCCCCTCCTCCACACTTCACCTTCCTCCGACTATCCCCAGTACTTATCTCCATTCCATTGTTGTTCTCTGCATTAGATAGTCTCTAGCTAGAGAAAGCTAGATTATAAAGTCAGTGGATTCAGTTACATATGACTATTTTTGCAGCTAAATTTATAGTGTCTGTCATAGAGTAACTACTTATTAAATAAATATTTATTGAGTAAATGAGTAGCAAAAGCTCTCTTTGGACTCGTCTTTTAAGTTCCAACTTAGTGTTCTTTCTGCTATACCAAATTCCTCTTCCACATGAAAATGATATACTGCATACATTACACCTATGTGCATAATTGTTACTAAGAAGGTTTACTGGAACACCAAATTCTTCATGATTATGTCACACTAATAATACAAGCAAGAACTTGCAAATTACACAAATCTGCTATATTGTTACTGGTACTCAACAATTAGTACTACTAATTAAGAAACAAAAGGCTCATTCATCAAAAAGCACTAAGACACCTCAATTTATCTACCTCTTTGGTGAGTTTATACACCAGTTGGTAAAGGAGGGGTGAACAATCAACTCTGAGCGTATAATTGCCTGAAAAATAAATAATAAAGACACAAAAGATTATTTCATACTTATAAATGAGGGTCCACACTTATAAATGTGGCTCCATTTTCTAATTGTAAGCAAACTGTAACATAGACTTTGCTTGTATGCCATAACTCCTAAGACATAAACAGAGTGTAGCCAGTCAGTCCTTCAGGAGAAGAGGTGGCAGGTGCACACAGGTTAGCCAAGAGAAGGGAGGCACTGACTCCAAGCGTAGCAGTCCCGTACCAATCCAAAGTATCCTACTCCTGGCAGCATCTCGTAGGGGAATTTTGGCAAAGAAATCGCTGACTATAGCAATATATATTATTCATTCTTCTGATTCAATAATACATATCAAGGCATTTGACTAGAAAGGTCAGTAGCTAGCACGTATTCTGATACTTAGAAAGGTCTGGGACTAGAATGGTCATTAGATAGCATGTATTCTGATTTTTATCTAGAAATAGTCAAATTCAATGAAAGCCTAGAACCACAATCATTATGTCAGGGGTAAGAGAAGGAGGAAGTCTGTTCAACTTTCCCCCCAATAAACCCCAGATATATTTTTTATAGGACTAAAGATGTTTAGACAAAAGGACTTACTATATCCATAGGAAAAATGTTAATACTGAGTCCCTCCCCCATCTTTTTCTTTTTTTCAATACTAAGAGTTTTGAGCTAGGATAATTCAAAAGAATTTAGTAACCATAATTTAGCTACAAAGCAAACAATCTAGTGACTTTTGCTGTAGTAAAATAGAAAAGGAAGATAGAACTGAAGTATCTCATAGAAGAATATTGAGATAGTTAGCAAGATGGAATTTATGGGTTTAAAAGATGGTACACTGTCTAAAAGTATCTGAAATAAAATTTACCTTCTATAGATGAATCCGAGTTGATATACGCAATGCTTCTCTCCTGAAGTGTTTTCGCATTTTCCTTGAATTGAAACAAGTTATTTTATTCATATTATTATTTTTAGAAATTTAAAGAAGTAAATTATTGTAATAGAAAAGTAGTATACAAATACATTTATGAATCAAATACCTATCCTCATAATCATCAATTTATAAGAAAATGCTAATAACTGTTAGCTGAGAAATAAATCATTATGCAATTAAAGTATAATAAAACAAAATAAATACTGTATAGTCGGAGTAACTCTAGTAAAAGGAGAATATCTGAAGATGCAACTGTTTTCAAAGTCTCACTCCCTGAAATCATTATTGCTGAAGATAACACCTGAACATCCATATTTCCCGACAAGTCTCTGGTGATGTAGGAAAGGTTACAGATTGAAGTTTGGTATTTATTTAGGGTTTTTCCTCAATAGTATTTACATTTATTTCACGTATGCAATTTAAACACTCCTCATTGAACACAATTGGAATGCAAACACACATACAATGGCCATAAGAAACATTCTCCAATGAGGTAACCAGGAATAGTGTGGCAGCGCACAGCGAAGAAGGGTGAGGGTGAGGCACAGGCAAAGAAGACCGCAGTCCGGGGCATATCTCTCTTTATCATAGGAAAACTCTCAGCAGCAGCACCATAACAACACCTCAAAACAAAACCATACAAAAACCCCAACTGCCATTGTTGAATTATCCTACTTTCGATGAATTATGCAAGGGTGCTTCAAAAGAGTTTGCAAAAACATGCCATCATCTTTTCATTCCAATTTTCTTTCCATGAACTTTTGGAAGTCCCCTCAAATGGGACGTGAACAAGGCAAGCAGTACTTTGGCCAACATCAACTTATGGCCGCTGAACATCTGCCATAAACACATACAATAGGAAATAACGGCGTGCAAACCCCTCCTTTACACTTGGCCAACCTCCACTCGGTGCTTTTGATTTCACGTTTGTAGATGTGCGTGCGTTTATAAACCGGGGTCATGTCAAGTTAGTCTCGAAAGCCTGGCTGTGTCTTTGGTAGGCTAATCCTTTTTCAGCAGTATTATTCATCACATGCATGCATGTCGATTTCTTGTATCTTTCTATATGATCCATGGTCGCTTGAGACGACGGAGTGGGAAACCTTACAGCAGGGTCCTCAAACCTCTAGGTCTTTACAGCCCAGTCTATGACAAAGACACCAGGAGTCAGCGGGAGCACATTCCCCCCAGGGAAAGGTGGCTTGCTTTTAATACTTATAAAGGCTTGGGATTTCATTTTGCAGTTCGATATATCATATTTGTTTGGGTCAGTATACTCATTTACCAACTACTACATCTTTCTTCTAGGATGACATCAATAATATAAAAGATATACAAAGAGTGCCCGATATTTCTATTTAAGTTATGCAAAAACTGCTATAATTATGCTCAAAGTGTCTAAGTAATCAAATGGTAGCAAATGGGCTGCTTTATATATCCACACTGCATATCAAGGAAGGGAAAAAAGGGAAATTTGTGCCCGTTATGAATAGGACACCTTACAAAGAATAGAATACGCTGAAAGTAACCAGCAAGTTTCTCTTAGCCAGTACATTTTATCAGCTCAGAACGTCACTAACCACTTATACCTAAGCATCAAATTGTCTTTATATGAAGCTTAATATTTTTTAGTAGTAGATACCCAAATACATTTTTCATTTTGAAAAGTGAAAATTGGAAAATTTCAATTTATTCATATTTTGTTTTTGTTTTGGGGCCATCACTGCCCTATGGTGGTGAGAGCAGGAGAATTTATTCATATTTTAGAGAAAAAAACTACAAGAGAAGAAAGCAGCATAAATTGAGGAAAAAAATAAGACAATCACTCTCTCCCTCTTTTACACGCACACATAAAAACACGCAAATTCAAGAAAGATAAAGAATGCTAATGTAATCACATGGATAGAAAAATGTTCAGAGGGGCCTTTACATTTCTCTCTCTAGCTTCTTATCTTGCGAGTTACATGCTATGATAAAAACAATTGAAACAGTGTGTGCTTGTGATAAGAATTCTCATTTGTCTCCTTGAAACTGTTCCCTGTAAATACAGAAGCTACCATTATTACAGACTTACAATAGAAATAAAGTTCCCTATACCTATTTAAAGAAACTAAAATACTGCCAAAGAGAATCAGCAACTAGGGAGAAAACATGAGATTTTGAGTACTGAAATTGTCTACTTTTAACCCACATGTTAATATAGAATTTATGATTTTAGATTCAATGTCTTCCATATTCAGTTGAAGCTACTGAGTTTATAGAAATAGATAAACATATACAGAGGCTATATTTGTAAGAAATTATGCATTTCCAAGGAGCCCTGGTAGTGCAGTGGTTTTACGTTAGGGTGCTAACGAAAAGGTCGGCAGTTTGAAACCATCAGCTGCATCGACGCAAGGGGAAGGTGGGAGCTTTCTACTCCTGTACAGAGTGATAGGGTCCGAAACCCACAGGGACTGGTCTACCCTGGCCTGCATTGACTCGCGGGCCATGAGTTTGGTCTTGCTTGAGTATATATTTCCAAAGGCAGATAACCTTAAGTAATGCAATGTAATTCAAACGAAACTTCAACTTACACATATATATCTATAATATCAATGTAATGATTAAAAATCTGATTCTCCTGGCATCAACAAAAATGACACTAGGGAAGTAGATATGATTTTTTTAATTAATTTTTTATTATTTGAAATCATATTAGAGGAGCTGAACAAGGAGCAAAGCTTTTAAGAAATGAAACACACCCCAATAAGATGATTTATAAACAAAAACAGGAGGGGGAAAGAGGAGCTTATACCAAGGGCTCAAGTAGAAAATATTGGAAATGAAGATAGCAACATGTGTACAAATATGCTTGATACAAATGATGCAGTGAATGTTATAAGAGCTGTAAGAGCCCCCAATAAAATTATTTGGGGGGAAATGAAACACAATCACAATTATGTATGCCATATTTTAAAACAATTTTATTAAAAAGGATAAGAACCAATGACAGAACAGAAGCACTAAGTGCTTATCTAGCCCACCTGCTTTTATAAAAATGTGATGATTTTACCTTATCTTTAAGAGATTACAAACATATGAGAGGCTAAGATAAGAAAATAGATGGAGTGTAAGAAGGCAGTTAAATATTAAGGGCTAGTAAATGAAAATCATCTAAAGAAAAACACAAACCCTTGAAACTATAAAGTAAGTCAATTATACTGCATCTCCATATACACATTTGTGTATGTGAATGGTAAAATATGCCTATAGTTGTCATTTCACATGGAATCTGTAATCATGGAATTATATCTTTATTTTAACAGAACATCTTGTTTCCTTTTTTCTTTTTCAGGATTGAGACGTTTGTATTCAAAGATGCAGTTCTAGGTACATAAAGAGACATTGGTTAATGCTGTTAAAAAATCGAACACCTGCGCTGAGCCCCAGTGACGTAGTGGTTGTGCGTGGGACTGCAGCCCACTGAGTTGGAGGTTCAAGTCCAGCAGCAAGGCTGGGCCTCCTACTCCCACCACCAGAGGGCAGTGATGCCCCCCAAAAAAAACAAAACAAACAAACAAACAAACAAAAAACCAAATATCTAACAATCAATTTTTAAAGTCATCTAAGACAAAAAAAAAAAAAAGGAGATAGAACCTAACCACAAAGAATCATCTAGTTATCACTGACTTTCCATGTTCAAACTCCCCTGCAGGGAAACCCTGGACAGTATTGGAAAGCAAGAGCATGGCGTGACTGGTGGAGGAATAGAGATGGACATGCTCATTTGGCCTGATGCAGTGAACTTGCCCAAGCACTTGGAGAATATGTAGATGTGATATCTCAGCTGGATGGATGTGGTTTGGCAGGTGTCCTACAACAGGAGTGACCAACCCGAGGGCAAGTTATCTGTGAGCTCTAAGCAATGGCCTCGGGTTTGATCTGGTTGAAGGCACCCTTCCTAGCCCCACCGCACACCACAGTGAAGAGAATTAACCCAGCTCTTAGTCTCACAGTCTCATCTCAACTTCTTTTCTGCAAACCCTTTAATAAAAGGGAAATCATTCAAGTTCTCCGGAAACGGATCTTCGGTGATTTGGGAGGCTGAGAGGCATTAAATAGCAGTCTGAAAATTCCTTTCCTCTCTGGCACCAATTTAGTTTTAAACTCGATTTCACTTCTACTTCCCTGCTCCTTCTCCCATCGGTGCCCTCACAGGCCCAGTCAGCCATATTGGCACCAGGCTCTCTAGGATTTGGTCTCCTGCAGCATTACTTGGCACAAGATACCCTGCATTTTGTCATCCACAAGTTCCCTCTTCACCACCAGCTTTATGGAGGGGAATTCTCTCTTCAAGGGAAGTTCATTCAGGTAGCTGTAACTCCTTCCTTTTCGGACAGGGGAGATGATTCCACCATCACACACAGGATTGGAAATCGGGATGCCCAGCACAAAGACATGCACCATGGCTGTGCTCTCATTGGAATCAATGGTACTGGTGAAAGTGACATGCACACTGTAAGACTGCCAGCCAGATGGCATGTCTGGTTGGAGCACGGGCTCGCATTCACCTGCTTTCTAGCTCCAACCATTGACTAGCAGGTCTTCAAACTCACCACTTTCCTAGCAAAGCATTATTGAGCACCAGAAGCAGGAATGGGATGGCGAGGAAATGCATTGTGGCCAAGGAAATTCTTCTCTTAAATGAGAGAACTCCAAGGAAAGTGAAAATGAATTTTAAGGGTCCACATTTTACACAGTAGATTCACATGTCAAAACAGCTTGTTACTCAGATTTGTGGAACTAAAATATTCTTGAGTTTAAAGCTGAAACACTGTGATGTGAAAAGAAGCAGATGACTGCTATCCCAAGGTTGCAGATCACTGGACTTTGGTTTGAATATCTTGTTTGGAAGCTACCCACTTAACGGTAGCTGGGGACTACCACATCACTGCTATTCTCATGACCTCTGTGCTTTTCTTTCTTTTTTAATGACTTGTCTTTGTCTAGCAAGCATGGCTTTGCCTTTGTAAAAGTTTTGTCCTGTCTCTAAACCTCACTATTTGCATAAGAAGCATCCTGTCACTTGACTGATTTGTAAAAACCAAACTTCAAACTCACTGTTATTGAGTCAATTATGACTCACGGTGACTCTATAGGACAAGGTAGAACTGTCTGTCTGGACTTTTGAAACTGTAACTGTAGAGGTGGAAGAGAAAGCTTCATCTTTTTCTCATGGAGTATTTGGTGGTTTTGACCTGCTGACTTGGAGAACTGCTCAACATTCAGGCCACTATACTACCAGCACTACTTTGGATTTATTTATTTGGGTGTGGGGGCATCACTGCCTTCTGATGGGAGTAGGAGGCCCAGCCTTGCTCCTAGAGAGCTGCTGCTGGATTTGAACAGCCAACCCCGTGGGCCGCAGTCCCACACAAAACCACGGCACCATCGGGGCTCAGCCTGCTACTTTGGATTTACACAAGCCAACAATTCATCTATTTTATTCTCAAAAGCTGCCCTTTGTGTATACTTTGCTTTTCTAAATAGTACTTGAAATTTTGTTACTTGACTAAATTAAGGATACTATCATCAGAATTATGATTTGCCCCATGGAAAGATTTAGAATGTTCCCAAACAAAAGGATAATGATGGTGTTAAATTGGACCAGGGACATAAATAAACCATAAATATGTGAATTGATTTTGAGCTCACTCTTAATCATAACTCTAAACTATGAACAATTCATTTATAACTTGGCCTTGCTTGATATTTGCCCCATGAAGAAATCACTGAAGATAACAGTACTGTAGCAAAGTGTTGAGAAGAAATTAGATGGTTCCCACAATCATAAAGAACCGCATTTATGGACTTAAAAGTTAATCTTAAACAAACTGCCCAGGGACAAGGGAACAGCAAGTGATCAAAAATTGATGGCAAGGGGGATGTAGGAGGCCTGGTAGGGCTTGATCAAGGGCAGTGTAACTGAAAGGGAATTACTGAAACCAGAATGAAGGCCAAACATGATTGTGGGACAAGAGGAAAATAAAAGGAAATAGAGGAAAGAACTATGAGGCAAATGGGCATTTATAGAGTTCTATATATAGGCATGTACATATGTAAATATATTTATATATAATGATAGGGAAATAAATATGTACATATATTTATATGTTAAGAATTAAGGTCACAAAAGAAAAGAATTAAGGTTGCAGATGGAAACTGGACCTCAGTAATCCCTCAATGCAAGAAGACTGTTCTTTTTTTTTTTTTTTTTGGCATCACTGCCCTGGTGGTGGGAGTAGGAGGCCCAGCCTTTGCTCCTGGGAGCCGGAATCGAACCTCCATCCCAGTGGGCCGCAGTCCCGCGCACAACCACTACGCCACCGGGGCTCAGCCCGAAGACTGTTCTAATAACCTGGCCTTCCATTATCCAGACATAATTGCTAAAGACAAAGCAGGTGAATAAGATAATGTGGTGAAGAAAGATGATGGTGCCGGGATATCAAAAGATGCAGCATTTGGGGTCTTAAGGACTTAAAGATGAACAAGTGACCATCTAGTTCAGAAGCAATAAAGTCCCTATGGTAGAAGTACGTCAGCCTGTATGATCGGGAGGTGTCCATGGGATCAAGTATCAGACATCAAAGACACAGAACCAAAAAAGATATCATTGTAAATGAGGGAGAATGTAGAGTGGAGACCCAAATTGGACATTCCATTACAAAAAGGTCACAAGGAGGGCACTGATGCCAAAAAAAAAAAAAGTCACAAGGAAGAGATGAGTTAGTCCAGGTGCAGTATAGCAATGATACGTACATCTTTCCTCTTGTTCTTTATTGCTTCCTCCCCACAATTATCATGAACCTAATTGAACCTTATAACTCTGACTAGACCACAACATGTACATGGGTACAAAGAAGATCTAGAACCACAGGAAATCCAGGACAGATAAACCTCTTAGCACCAATAATGAGAGTAGTGATACCAGGAGGGGAAGGGGAAGGTTGGGGGATAAAGTGGAAACTGACCATATAACCCATTCCCAGGACATGTACATATAAGTGATGTACATATAACCCATTCCCAGGGGTAAGAAAAACAGAAAAGTGAGTGAAGGGAGACATCGGTTGGTTTAAGACATGAAAAAAATAATAACAATATATAAATTATCAAGGATTCATGAGGGAGGGATGATGGAGGAGGGAGGGGGGAATGAGGAACTGATTGATATGAAGGGCTCAAGCAGAAAGAAAATGTTTTGAAAACGATGATAGAAGAAATGTAAAAATGTGCAGCACAGTGGATGAACATATGGATTATGATAAGAGCTGTAGAGCTCTCAATAAAATGATTTTAAAATAAAGAAGACAAACAAAATCACCATCTAAGAGAGGTGAGAGCTAAGTCAAACTGAAGAAACACACAGGCCTATGTGATCCAAGGATCATAAACAACAAAGGAGCGCTGGTGGCTGGAAACACAGGGAATCCAGGACAGATAAACTGTGCTGTGGCTAAGTGCGGGGCTGCTAACTGCAAGGTCACGAGTTTGGCATTACCAGCCATCCCACGGGAGAAAGACAGTGCTTTCTACTCCCATGAACGGTTACAGATCCTGAGATTAACCAGGCAGTTCAACCTTGTCCAACAGGGGAGCTGTGCGTTGCATCAACTCGATGACAGTGAGCTTGGTTTCACTGCATTTTTGAAGGAGGAAACGGCATTAGCAAATTCTAAACAGTTTGCAGAAGGTGATGATGGGCAGTGAAAGGAGGGTCCCCACTTGGAATAATCCTCTCTGAATCTCTTCCAATCATTAACCAGGCATGTGGATAGCCTTGCCATAAGAAAGAATGCATTGAAAAGGGGATGAACGTAGATGTAGGTAGGTTAAAATTCAACACCTTATCACTTACTGTCACTTTTTGCACATTTAAATTTGTTCCAGTTTTGTTTTTGGGGGGGGTGGAGGCAGTCACCCAGCCTTGCTGCTGCTGGATTTGAACCGCCAAGCCAATGGGCTTCAGTCCAGCACTCAACCACTACACCACTGGGGCTCAGCTGTTCCAATTTTTAAAAATAATAAACAGGTATCATAATAAAAGCAGAAATATCTGTTAACTTTTCAAAGCAAATTTTTCAATGTTTCATTTGTTTATTATTGTTGAGGTTTTTTGTTTTGTTATTTTTCCTTTTTGTTTCATTTGTCTATCTTTTTTTGACATGAAATTCATGATAAATAAATATGCTATAGAGAGAGTAACTGGATTAATAGGTTCTTGGGTTTGTGGCAGGGAAGATTTGTGGTACATGGAGAGCTAATAATAATGAGTATAACAAAGAAGAAAAATCTCTAAAATTGATTTTTTTTAAAAATAGTGGTGATGATGGCAACAATTCTCTTTAATATGTTTATATTTTCTGTTGTATGACGTGTGAAATACATATCCATAAAATTTTGGGCTGAGCCCCAATGGCATAATGGTTGTGTGCGGGACTGCAGCCCATAGGGTTGGCAGTTCAAATCCAGTAGCAGCTCTCCAGGAGCAAAACTGGGCCTCCTACTCCCACCAGGGGCCAGTGATACCCACAAAAAAAAAGTTTAAAAAAATTCTTTTTTTTTTCTTTTCCAAGCCCAATAAAATTCTTAAAAAGCAGATTGCTACTTTTTATTACTTTCTGGATTTTTGTTGGATTATTTATTTTTACTACTGTTCATAAAACAAATACAAATAGGGAAAAACTATTTTGAAACAATAACCAATATTTTTCAGTCTAATTAAGAGATTATTCTGTTTTGCTAACTAATATGAAAATAGAAATGAATGAATCCATTGGTATTTGTTTGTGGCCATCCTGTTTATATACATTTGATGCCTGTTGGCAAAGAACATAGAAATATTCTTATTTTACTTGCCTCTGCCCATTCTGTAGAACCCAGAAGTCCAAATTCTTCTGCATCCCAACTAGCAAAAATGAGAGTTCTTCTAGGTCTCCAGCCTGTAATCATTGTTTACATACATCATTAAGTACATCTGCCTCCAAATAAAGAAAAATCAAGTAAATGACTTTCTGTCATCATCTACCAATGAATATTACTTACCCCTACTCATCAGTTTTCCAAAACTCTGGACAATTTCTTGCAAGACAGCAACACCACTGGTGGGGTCAATGCCTCCAAGTATCCAGGCATCCCGATGACCTCCCAAAATGACATACCTATCTGGAAAAGAATGAGTTAAAATGTTCAAAGTATGTGTGTAAAAGAACTACTGTTTTGACTACAATATTAAGAGCTGTGGTTTATGATTTTTTTTTTTGCATTACTGCCCATTGGTGTTTGTGGGAGCTACCCAACCTTGCTCCTGGAGAGCTGCTGCTGGATTTGAATCGCCAAGCCGGTGGGCTGCAGTCCCGCACTCAACCAATATGCGACCGGGGCTCAGCCAGTCTATGGTTTTAAATTATGCTTTCTCTTTGCTGTGCTTTCCTCCGTAGAGAAAATAGACATTTACAATATAGAATATTCTTTAGAGTAGTAGAGTTGTGTTCCCCTGCTCCCCAATTTGCTAGTTCATGCTAGCTGAGTCTAGGTGAGCAAAAGTCAATTCTTGACTCAAATTGATCTTTATCTTACTTGTTTTGTCTTTGCACAGAAAGAATGAGAAACAAAAACAAAACGACAGACTCACCAGGCTCCAAAGATCCTCTGATAATTCCAATTACATTGTAAATCCTTGTAATTTTTTTGATATTATGAACATGCATTCTAATTTTCCTAGAATTTGAACAGAAGTAAATGATTTCTCAAGGTGAATTTTATCTAGACGTTTTCTTCCAACTTTTCTCAATAAAAGTTTTCAAAAGTACAGGAAAAGCTGTTCTAGGGGGCAATAAATTCCCACAAATCCACCATGTAAATTCCATGTCTTTTGAAAATAAGTTGAAGGTATCATGATACTTTAGCCCTATATTCTTCAATATGCATCTTAAAGTAAAACTTTTAAAACTCTATGGCTAATATTTCTTATTCCTCCTCTCTCACAGCTATATTATAGTACTAATTAAGGTAAAGTTCAAAATACTCTATAAGTCAAAATACTGCTAGGCTTATGAGTTCATTCTAAAAAATTTTAAACATGCCCTGGTTAATGACAAAAACAAGGACATTTATTTTTATCTGTTGGATGAAAAAGTATAAGCAAGTTCTTTTAAAGTTGTCTTGGTAATTACTTCCATTCTGGCCACTTATTAACTATCTTGAAGATGACGGAGTGGTAGGTCATCTCACTGTTAAGGGGCTGCCTAGACACAGCATGCACAGAAGTAGCACACTAGATTCTACTGGATAATAGGCATTTCAGGAGCACCTGAGAACTGCACAAAGTCATGGACGCTGACTTTGATTTGGGCAAAATGCATCAAGCTCAATCAGACAGGGAAAGAGAGAGAAAAAGGACAAAATTTCAAGAAACGTTGAACTTCTTTGTCAGGAAAAGAATTGAGATCTTTTATCAAGGGGAGGATTGAGGAAGGAGGTAACAAGAACCCATCTGTTTCTAATTAATAATAATAATGTAAATCATTAAATTCTATGTATTTTAGTATATGTGCTGCTGAAGCAAGCACAAATTCTATGTATTAAATACAGTTTCTCCTCAAAGCATATTTCATTTCTGAAAGCATATTCTATTCAACTCCAGGTGCATTTAGAGGAGTAAACCTCCAATCCGTGAGTGAAATCTTTCATTGTAAGTTATTAGTGAGTTTGTTTTTGCTACCAAGTGGAAAACATTAGCAATAAATAACAGTAAAATTGCTTCTGAAAATATGGGCCTAAAGTCTATAATTATTATCACATCATCATGTGAAAAAAATTAAATAAGTAATGTAATAAACAAGGAAGGAGAAAATTATCTATTTTAATAAAAATGTTAAAATAAACATAGGCTATTTGTTTAGATTTTCAAAATTTTATCAATATCTTTGTCATTTGTCTTCCTAATGTTTGGTCTTATTGTCTATTAACCTAGAGAATGCCTATGTGTTTTTCCTATTATCAATTCAAACTCATAAGTTTCCAAAGAAATTGAACTCCGGAATGTAGGCTTTCTAGGACAAGGATATATATGTATGTATATATATGTATATGTATATATATATATATAATTTTTTACCAGTTTTGTTCTGTGCTGAATCCAAGCAACCAAAATGATACTTACATAGTAAATGGTGAATTAATATTCATGATATTCATGAATATGTTTTTACAAGGGAAGATTGAGAAAGACCCATGTTATCTGTGTCACTCTCTTTATCTCCATTAATTTTACAACTCTACAGAGATGCAAATTATATTTAGTGAAGGGTTCATTAACTTCCTTCTCCTATCATAGAAGAATTAGTTTTGTTGCACAAAATTCATTTCAATATTCCTAATGAGCTGATTTGTTTCTGCCATCTTTGAATTATCCTTTGAACTAGTTTTAATATCTTTTGTGTGTGTGTTTGTGTGTGTGTGTGTGGGCATCACTGCCCTGATGGGAGTAGGAAGCCCAGCCTTGCTCCTGCAGAGCTGCTGCTGGATTTGAACCGCCAACCCTCTGGACCGCAGTCCCGCACACAACCACTTCGCCACCGGGACTCAGCCTAGTTTTAATATCTTTACTAAAAGGTATCTTTTATTATTTTTGGAGGGCTTACTAGGATGCCAATATTTTATCTTGCAGAACCATAGAAATGTATTCAGTCAGAAAATGCTCATGTTGAAGTTCAATGAAATAAGCTTGAGTCTATCCTACCTGAATTTGGAGAGCATCTCAAGAATATATTTGGGGCCTTAAACATTAATGATAGAAGACCTGAAGAGCTGTGGGATGACACCAAGAGCATCATACATGGGGAAAGCAAGAGGAAGAGGAAGAAGATAGAAAAGAAGGATCAAAATGGATATGAGAAGAAACTGAAACTTCCTCTTGAATGTAGACTAACTAAAGTCAATGATCAAAATGGTGATGGCAAAGCTCAATGGAAAAGTTCATATGGCAGAGACATATGAGAAGACATATACGAGTATTATAATGGAATATGCAAAGACTTGAAGTTAGATGTAAAAAAAAGAACATCATCAGCATATCTCAAGCTGAAAGAACTGAAGAAAAAAACCCAAGCCTCACATTGAAATATTAAAGGATACTATGAGCAAACTATTGCAGAATACAAGAAATATCAAAAGATGATGGAAGGAATACAGTCACTGCACCAAAAAGAGTTGGTTGATAGATAAGCATTTCAAATGGTAGTATATAATCAAGAGCTGATAATTTCGAAGGAGGAAGTTCAAGCAGCACTGAAGGCATTAGCATAAACCAAGGCTCCAGGCGTTGGCAGAATACTGATTGAAATGTTTAAGCAAGTTAAGTTCTGGAAGCACTGACTTGGCTATGCCAAAAAATATATGAAAATACCTCTACAATCAACTGGAAGAGATACATATAGTTATCACTTTCAAAGAAAGGTAAACTAACGGTGTGCAAGAATTATCAAACAAAATCATTAACTTCGTAAGAAAGTTAATTTTTGATAAAGAAACACTGACAAGGAGCTGCTAGATTTAGAACCTGGATTCGAAAGAGGATGTGGCATGAAGAATATCACTGTTGGTGAAAAGATGATTAATTAAAAATACCATGCCTTAATTCTAATGGTGATATCTGTGAGGTTTTTTCCCCCCCCAGCACTTTAAAGAGGTCTTTTGTAGCAGATTTGCCTACTACGATATGTTGTTTGATTTTTTGGCTCCTAACTGCATGAGTGTTAATTGTGGAGCCAAGTAAAATAAATCTCAACTTTTTTTAACCAATTTCCATGTTGTTCTTTGTTCCAGTTGGGAATATTTCTAGGTTTTGTTTGTTTGTTTTTACATTGAGTAGTAATCTCTACTGAAGACTGTATTATTTGATTGTCATCAGTAAATGCTTCATGAACTATTTGCTTTTAGCAAACAAAGTTGTGCCACCTGCCTATGCAGGCTGGTGATGAGTCTTCCTCAAATTTTGATGTCTCATTATTTGTATAAAAATACAGATTCTCATTATTTGCTCAACATGCAGATTGATAGTGAGAAAGGATAAGACCTTGCTACACATTATCTCATTCTAAACTTTGAAGTATTTCATTCCAACAAATACCTCCTGGTCCATGTATGTATTCTACATGTGCACAACTGCGTGCTGTGGAATTCCCATTCTTGACCATGTGATCCACATAGTAAATGCCTTTGCCTATCAGTGAGACACAGATAAACATCTTTCTGGTAATCTCTGCTCTCAGTCAAGATTCATGTAACATCAGGAATGACAGTTCTGGTTTTACATGCTCTTCTCAATGTGCCTTGAATTTCTAACCACTGCCTATCAATTTATTGCTGTGAGCTTTTTAAAAACTGCCTCAACAAAAATTTCCATGTATGTAATATTAATAATTTTAATAATTTCAACTTTTGGTTAGTCATCTTTCCTTGGAATGGAAACAAACATGATTTCTACCAGATGGTTGGCCAGGAGGCTGTCTTCCAAATTTGTTGACATAAAGAATTTAGCCCTTCCAAAATTTAAACAACTTATTGAATTGGTATTCTGTCATTTCTGAGTCTTGCTTTTTGCTAATGCCATCAGTGCACTTTGGACATCTTTTTTCAATACCATTGGTTCTTGAATATATGGAGTCTCTTTTATTTTTAAATAGTTTAATTGACATATATTCACATCATACAATTTAACTATTTGATCATATTAAAAAGAATTGTGCAATTATCATCACAATCTTAAAACATTTTCTCCTCATACTCATTATTATTGTTGGTGCTCCATTTCTCAGAAATCTTCCCTGCCATCCCCTTTGATCATTATTAACCGAGTTACTGTCTCTGTAGATTTACCTATCCTGAATTGGAACATCAATCAATTCTGTTTACTATAGTGGCTCTGTATATTCCTTACATCTTCTTTAGATGCTTCCTATGATACTCAATGCGTTATCAATAAATTCCTTTAATAATTCAACTTGAAGCTTCCATTAACTTTAGTTACTCTAAATTTAAGAACAAGTTTCGGAATCTCTTCTATCATTCATTGCAGTTCTTTCCTTTCCATTCTTTCTTCTTTCTTTATGCATAAAGCCCTTAATAGCATCAAACTACTTGTTGAGTGTTTGGTTTTTAGTATTGAATGCATCAAATTTATTCTTGAGAGGGACTCTCTGAATTTAGAAGGATTTATATAAGGTCATGCTTTAACTCTTGTGGATTTGTTTTAATTTCTTCAGCTTTGTATTAATCAGGGTTGACGAGAGAAACAAATTCAGGGAGATTCATAAGAGTATATGAAGAGCTTTATACTCAAGAGCAATTAAATATTGAGAAAACATCCCAGACCAGGCAATGATGCCAAATGCAGGAAGATCACAGGTCAGTGGGTGAGATGTCTTGTGCACCAGGCCAGATCAAATTGGCAGGTCTGATATTATCACATTTGTCTAATACCAATCTGTACAGCCCTCTTCAGACTCATGAAACACATGCAATGATGCCAAATGCAGGAAGATCACAAGTCAGTGGGTGAGATGTCTTGTGGATCCAGTGATATTGTAAGCATCTCAACACTGGCAGGGTTCTCCACATGGCTTCTCCAGCTCCAGAGGTTTATCTCCATCAGTGTCTCTCCATGTGTCTTCTCCACAAGAATGTCTTGCAGGAAGTGAGCAGAGAGACAGAAAGAGAGCGAGAGAGAGACTCATCTCCAAAGAAGAAATACAGGAGTCACCAGAATCCTCAGTAGAAGGCCAAGTCCACACAGAGGCCTCCCTGGCTATAACCTGATTGATATGCTAAACTATATTCCAACACACTTAATTCTTGTTTGTTTTTGTTTTATGGGCATCACTGCCCTCTGGTGGTTGTGGGAGCTACGCAGCGCTGTTCCTGAGAGCAGCTGCTGGATTTGAACTGCCAAGCCCGTGTGCCACAGTCCCACACTCAACCATTTACACCACCAGGGCTCAGACCCCCTACACACTTAATTCTTAAAGTGACACCAGATTATTAACTACTACAAGCTTCAACTTCAATTTGCAAATGAGCAATTGATGGTCTACTCCAGAGTTGGCCTTTGACCTTACTCTAACTTGAATAACAATATTCAAGTTCTACATAATTTCTTTTCATAGACATAGTTATCTTGATTCCTATGTATTATATTCAGTGAGGTCCATGTATATAGTAATCATTTATGTTGTTGCGAAGAAGCGTCTCTTTGATCTTGCAAAATTCTATCGTAAGATCTCGGCATCATTTTTATCACCAAGACCACATTTTCCAACTACTTATCCTTCTTTCATTTTAACCTTATATTCCTATCACCCATATTTGTCATTTACTTTAGTAACTTGGGAGCATGTTTAATCAACTTCAGACTTAGAAGTTGATGAAATCTTTAAATTCTTCATCTCTGACATTAGCAATTAATTCAGATATTAGTAGACTATTCCTCAAATCCCTATCTGATGAACCTCAAGCAATCAAATATCCTAAAATGAAAAAAAAATGTCTTACAGAGACTAAGAAAATCTAAGAATACAAATTCATATAATCATAGCAAATTTTCACCAAATCAAAAACATTGATTAAATAACTTTGCTTTAATTAAAGAGCTACATTGTTTTTTGGGGGGGCCATCTCTGCCCTCTGGTAGGAGTAAGAGGCCCAGTCTTGCTCCTGGAGAGCTGCTGCTGGATTTGAACCACCAATCCAGTGGCCCGCAGTCCCGCACTCAACCACTATGACCCCGGGGTTCAGCAAGAGCTATATTTTTTCTGATTTATCAATATTACACTTCCTCCAACTTTAACATTTCAAGCTTGCTATATTTCTTAAGCTCTGATCCTCTTGGGATAGCATAAAGTTGGGTGAAGTGCAGGGCATTCATGAATGGTTTAAACTGTGAATGCAAAGTTGAGATCTGCATTCACACTTCCATCTAATTCACAATAAAAAATTTATTCCAAAAATTAAGATGTGATCAGCCATGCTTTTTCACACTTGAAAAAGGTAATCAAGATAGCTGGCTTTTCTTGTTGGCCTTGACTCAATGGAAAACTTTTCTTCTCTCAGAGGATGAAATTCAAGGGACCCCTCTACTGTCATCAGTCTCCTTTTTACAATCATGTGTGATAAGTTGTGTACTGACTTGGCTAATTTCTAGGTGGTTTCACAGTCGAGGCCTACTAACATCCTAAAACAATATATAATCAACTCCAAAATGGGATCTCCTCTGAGTAGGTAAGCAATTTAAAGATAATTAAGGTGAAGTACAGCCTCCTTGCTCAGATTATATCCCTGACACAACTGGAAAGAATTTTCTTCAAAAGGGTAGCCTGCGTCCTACATAAATGGATGCAGTGGCAACACATGCTTGGTTTTTGCTGGGTCTGCGCCCGACATTTGGTTTGTTTACCCCTGGCTCTTTCAACTTGAGCCAGTGATATGCCTTAGTGCCGGTCAGTCCTGGAAGCTCTCCACATTGTGCTACTTGACCTGCTGACACTGGATCCATTCACCCCTCCAGCCTGTGTCTTTGCAGTCTGTGGCTATCAGCTGGTTATCAGCTGATTATCAGCTGGTTATCAGCTGGTTATCAGCTCCCAAAGCTGCATGCGTTAGAAGAAGCCTCTAGCTTAACATCTGATGTTCAGATTTGGAACTGGCTTGGATTTGCGTCCTTCTAGCACTATGTGAGTCATCTTATGAATAAATTTTTCTTTATTTATATACACATACATAATATGATGCAGGTATATAGGTCACTGGTTTTACTTCTCTAGAGAACCCAGTCTAACACATAATGTAATAACATGTATTATTATAACTATGTTTCTTTCATTGAGCTTTATAGTCATAAAGCTTTATCCACTAATTCATTTAACTTAAACATTGATACTGTTTTCCTCACTGTTACACTTCCACCCTTTATAATACACAATTTTGAAATTAATTTGAGAGTTATTTTTAAACTTGAGGTAAAAGGGACAGTTTTTAAAAACAATGCACAAAAGGTTAAAAGTATGATTGAAATGCTATTTGTAAGACATTATGAAAAAGACCATATGATAGCATTATTGGAAGAAGAATACATTACTGAGAGTAATTCTTAAATAGGGAAAATGATCGACTGCCCACTAGTGGAAAGTGAGAAAAAGAAAATAGACAGAAAATATATATCTTTTCTAGACTGCTAAAGTAGAGCAAAATTACCTGAAAGAATCCTTCCCTCTAAAACCGGGCCCAATATTGTAATTCACATTAAGACTTCCCTTCCAGGTGTCATCTGGTGGGGCAGGTCCTCCCATGTAACTGTCAGGAGACACGACAATGACAGAATAAGACTGAGCATCACAATTTCTGAGAAGACACCAAGAAACTTGACAATGAACTATTTCATTCATGCATTTATATTTATTGAACATTTACTAAGTTCTCGGCACCATTAAAATTCCTTTTCCTTATAATTACCTTCTAGGAAAGATCCATAATTGAATAAGTGTAAAATACAGTAAGCAGAACAATAAAAGGGAGAAGAAAAATCACCAGCCTTCTTTCTTTATCTTAACTGCTTATATGGTGAAGTACTAGTTTAGGAAATTCTGAAAATAACAAATTAGTGATGGATTAAGGAGACAAAATTAATTTCTGAAAAAAGGTACTAATCACAGAATAGGGTTTCAAAAAGTCATTATTAAGTTGTATTGCCACATTCATTTAACAGACAAAAAGTTTGGAGATAAGTGACTAGTTTTCGAGTACCTCAATGGTCATTTCCTATCATCTGCATACTTAAATATAGTGTCCCATCTAATTTTCATAATACAGTTACCACTTAGAAATGATCAGTGTTCTCATTTTACATATAAAAGAACTGAATCAGAGAAAGATTAAGTAATTGGCCCAAGGTTATATAACTAATAAATGATGGAGAATTCAAACCAAAATACAAAATCCCTTTTATAATGATTTCTATGTACTGTCCATTAAAGAATCACCACCCCCACACCCAACCAAAAATATATACCCACAATCCAAAACAAGACTTCAAATTCCTATATACCAAAGAGAACCTTCCCAAACTCATAGCCAAGTTAGTTAGCCCATTCCACCTCATAGTGCCCATACCAAGAATTGCTATAGCTATAAATATTAATGGAACCAAATAGCCTCGTCTTTCTTCCACAGAGCAAAGATTGGGTTTGAACTGCTGACCTTGTGGTTAGCAGTCTAACGCTTACTTGCCATCCTGACCAGGACTTCTAATAGAGGCTTAAGAGAAAAAAAAGATTTCTGAAAAATTATTTAGCAATCATTTATGCTGCATTTGTTTTTCTTCAAAGTGCCAAAATGTTTATAATGATATTTAAATATTGATGAACTACAGTGAGTTATTCAGATTATTGGATAGGCTTATTATAAATACAATCCACAAAATCATATATTTAAATATTTAAAACTTTAAAAGCCATACCCATGCACCAGAGAAGCTCTGTAGCATAGAGAGTTATGTGCTGGTCTGCTAGCCTCAAGGTCAGCAGTTCAAAACCATCTGCTGCTTCATGGGAGAAAGATGAGGCTTCCTATTCATATAGCGTGACAATCTCAGAAACCCAGAGGGGTTGTCCCATGCCATGTTCTATATGTGTCATAATTGACTTGGCAATGAGGGTTTTCTATGTTTAACCATCCAACAAAGCACTACAACTGGACCTGGAATGTTTAGATGGGTGCTGCTTTTGCTACTGACGAGGGCCCTTGGTGGCTGGAAGGTGACTGTTGCAGTGCTAACCATAAGTGTATCAGTTCAAACCCATCTCTTGTTCTTCAGAAGAAGGATGAGGCAACCCGTCCCCAGAAAAGCCTAAGTCTGGCCTTGGAAACCTTATAAAAGCTCACTGTTATGAGTCAGAATCAATTTCCTGGCAATGAGTGTGCTTCTGGATTTACTGCTTACAAGTTGAATGATGCTCAATGAGTGATGTCCTCACTTCAATTTATAAAAATCAATTATTAATTTTTTTCACATTTACTTGGACAGCACTTTCAGACTGAAAAATGTGAAAATACCTAGGTCGTGCTTTTATAAATGAGGAATTCAAGCACCTAAACAACAAGGCTTTATTAAAAACAATAACATGTACTTTAAAATTTTAAATTCACATAGACTGCATACTAGAAATTATTAAATTTAAAAGGTAGCTTATAATTTCAAAATATTAACATTTATTAAAGATAGCTTATAATTTCAAAATACTATTAACGTTCTATCATATTCTGAAATAATTTACTGTATATAATTTATTTTAAAGTTTTCAAGGGGATTCATTCACAAATTCAATATTTGAGAGGTCCAAATAAATGAGATCACCTTATGGAATTAGATCATGATTTTAAGATCATCTTTATTGTTATGTATCCCTCATTAACTTATTTTCTCTTTTCCTAGTAGTTAGTCTGATTAAGGACAACCTTGATTCCAGGTTGATTTGATAACTTGCTTCCCTTTCACTTTCATCTGAGCCTCACTGGAGAGGTTAAAACTTATATGTTGACAGTATTTATATTAATTCAGTTCTACAAAAATTTAATGAGCTACTTTTCTTAGTTCCCTTGTTAAAAAAGTTAAATGGATGAGTTAACGTTAAAGGTATATTTCCTTCACTCACCCAAAATAATGTTTTAATAATTAATAGAAAATATTCATGAGATAGTTTCCTTATTTTTAACACTAGGTCTTCAAAAACCAATGTGATTTTAAACATACCTAAATAAAGAATAATAAAAAGATCACTGACATTGCCATCAAGTCAGCGTCACACTTTATGGAAGCAGAAAGTCTCATCTGTCTCTCTTTCCACTTTGGCACACCTAAGTTCATTTTAGTCATATTCAAAGTGTTCAATAGCCACATGTAGCTCAAAATACTCAATGGGACAGTATATATTCATATGACTGTCCTAGAAACATTTTCATATTTAAAAAATGGAGGCAAGATATACACATCAAATGTCTATCGAAGAAAATAACTACATGAAAAATCCCAAATCTTGACCAGTTTGCTGTATTTGAAATATTTATTTGTAGCAGGTAGGAAAATGCTTTTTTATATCTGATACACTGAACTCCCTTTTTTCTCTTAAAAAAGAAAAAGTGAGTGATCCCTGTTCTTTCCTACTTCAGCGGTTATTTTGATAGAAGATGTTAATGATATTCTATTGATTTTATATCAGAAAATAGACACCTCAGGGCAAACAATGTCCATATATCTAAATAGAAAACTACCGTAGTATTTTCTCAGCATCATCATAATTAATGGGATGTACAGGAATTTGGGGGAGCCCCACTCCGTCTTCCACATCAAGTCTGAAGGTGTACTCTGCAAACATCAAGGTTGTGAAACTGAATCAATAAAAACATCTGAGCCAGGAGTAAAAGAGAAGTTCTTGAATTATTACAGCATATATACTGAAAGTTGGAAATTATATTAAGTATTCCACAAATGTAAGTTTATCTTATATGGCCTGATGATTCAACAGTAAGACATTAAGCTCTTTACCTTTTAAAGTTTGCTATTCAATGTCATAGAGTGAGTTTTGATTCACAGGGACCCTTTGTACAACAGAAGGAAGCATTACCTAGGACTGTGCCAGTCTCGGAATCACTGTTGGAACCTATTGTATAGCCACTGTACCAACACATTTGCTCAAGAATCTTACTCTTTTATTACTGATTCTCTCTACTTCACCATACATGACGTCTTTCTTCAGGCACCAGGTCCTTCTAATAACAGGTCTAAAGATGTACGATAAAATCAAATTTTACCATCATCCATTCTTAGAAGCCCTTAGGATGTACTATTACCAAGGCAGATTTGTTTGTTCTTCTTGCAGTATATTGAATATTCTTCACCAACACCATAATTCAAAGTCACCAACTGTTCGTGATTCTTCTGGGTTTATTTGTCACACTTTCGCATGCATAGGGCTAACTGAGAAGACAAGGCTGGCTCAGGTGCACCATTGTCCTCAAAGTGACAGCTTTGCTTCTTGACAGTTTAAAAAGTCTTTATGAATTTCAAAAATTCTTTTTGACATTTCTAATCATTCTCTTGAGTCTTAGAAACATATTTCACTTCCTTAGGGATCATCCTTAGAGACACTTCAGCCAACTAGTTTTCTGGGAAATATGCCCCATATACTGAAACTAGAAATAAATAAGGAGAAACCTAAAGAAAATGGATGTAATCTTGGGATCTTGGTAACAAATACAATAATTTTATATAAATAATGCAATTTTACTTTTAAGGGAAAATGGAGAAATGGAGCTAATAACAATGAGTACAAAAAAGAAGAATATGTTCTAAAATTGATTGTTGTGAGTGATGATTGTACAACTCTCCTTTGTGTGACTGAACTGTTGATTTGTATGATATGTGAATTATATGCCAATAAAACTTATTTTGTGGGCTGAGCCCCGGTGGAGTAGTGGTTGTGCACGGAACTGCGGCCCACTGGGACAGAGGTTCAATTCCAGCAGTGGGGTTGGGCTTCCTACTCCTACCACCAGAGAGCAGTGATGCCCACCTCCCAAAAAAAAAACAAACTTATTTTGTTTTAGTTATTTGTTTTCTTTCCCTGCATCTTTTTTTTCCAATTATTTTACTGGGGGCCCTTACAGCTCATATAACATTCAATACATCATTTGTATCAAGCATATTTGTATACATATTACCATTTTCATTTAGAAATATTTTCCACTTGAGTCCTTGGTATAAGCTCCTCTGTCCTCTTTCCCTGCTTTTTTAATGAATCCTTTTTTGGAGGCTCATCCAACTCCCCTCATGATCCATACATACATCAATTGTATGCAGGCCACATTTGCACACTTGTTGCCATCAACACTCTCAAAACATCCTCCCTCCACTTTGGCCCCCAGTATCAGCTCCCTAAATTTCCCTTCCTTCTCTCCCATCCCCCATGAACCCTTAGCAATTTACAAATTGTTACTATTTTTTCATACTGTACGCTTTCCAATATGTCCCTTCACTCACTTCCCTGTTGTCCATGCCCCAGAGAGGAGACTACATGTAGATCCCTGAAATTGGTTTCCCCTTTCTATTCCATCATTCCTCTACCCTTCTGGTATCACCACTCCTACTCCTAGTCCTGAGGGGTCATATATCCTAAATTTCCCATGTTTCCAACTTCACGGTACATCCCCTGGTCTAGCTGGATTTGTGTGGTAGAATTGGGATCATGATAGTGGGTGGGAGGAAGCATTTGAGAACTAGAGGAAAGTTGCATATTTCAGCCAATAAAACTTTTTTTTTTTATAAAAAGGTAGATACAGACATCTGAACAAAACAGTAGTAAGAGGAGTTCAGCCAAGGGCTGACTGCTGTTTCTCTGCATCCGCGCCCATGACAACAGCAAAACCTTTCCAAAAATAGGGGGTGGGGAGCAAAAAGGAATTATAATAATGAAAGTTTTTTTAGGTAATAAATCCACTAGTTGTGGAGATGATTTCACATGTCACGCCCTGTCAAATTTTACATTTCTAATAACATAAATTTCATTGGTGTCTTTCAGAATAGTAATAAGAACTCACCGTCCTCAAGAGAATTCTGACCCAGCCACCTCGAGGGGAAGAGCAGCACTGTCCCTGTGAACTTCTTAGCCTGTGATGCTTTTCTTTAATTATTTTTTTAATTTTTTTGACTGTGATGTTTTATGGGAGGAGAAGCCCCATCTTCTGCCCACCCCCTGAAAATATTCATATACTAAAATGACACATTAGGCAAATATGCTGCAAAACAACTTTCTTTTTCTTTATAAATCACTTTAATGGGGGCTCTTACATCTCTCATAACAACTTGTACATCAATTATATCAAGCACATTTGTACCTATGTTGCCATCATCATTTTTGAAACATTTTCTTTCTACTTGAACCCTTGGTACCAGATCCCCCTACCCCAATTCCCATGACTCCTTACTAAATTATAAATTATTATTTTCATATCTTATACCATCTGATGTCTCCCTTCACCCGTTTCTGTTGTTTGTCCCCCAGATGGGTGGGGCTTATACATAATTCATAGAAATCAGTTCCCCTTTTCGCCCCTTTCTCCCCCCACCTTCCCCCTACTCTCATGGTATCACTACTCCCGTTATTGTTCATGAGCAGTTTATCTGTCCTGAATGCAGTGTGTTGAGAATTCTTATCTATACCAGTGTACACTCTCCAGTCGGACCGGATTTGTAATGTAGAACTGGGTTCTTGATAGTGGGGTAGGAAGTATTGGAGAAGTAGAGGAATTTTGTATGTTTCATTGGTGCTATACTGCACGCTAGAAGGCTTATCTCTTCCTTGTGACTGTTCTGTGAGGGGATGTCCAATTGTCCACAGATGGACTTTGAGTCTTCAATCCTCCTTCATTTGTATCTATATAATTGTTTGTTTTGGATCTTCTGATGCTAAATACCTGATCGATGGTGAGGAGGGTGTGCAACACTTGTGGGGTCTGATCAAGTGCAATGTAGCTGAGATGCATTACTAAGAGCCGAATAAAGGTGAACAGGATAGAGGGATAGGAGGAAAGTATAAGGAAATAGAGGAAAGAATGAGGAAGGAAAAACATTTATAGATGTATAAATAAGGAATGTAGATATGTAAGTATATTAATAAATAATAATAGAGATATAGGTCTCTGCATATATATTTATATGTTAAGTATCAAGGTAGCAGTTAGATATTGGGCCTCAAAGCAAGTCCTCTCTAAATCCAAGAACACTTTGTTCTAATAACCTGGCATTTTGTGAATGCTCACCCTCCCGACATGATAGTCAAAGACAAAATAGGTGTATAAGCAAATGTGGTAAAGAAAGCTGATGGTGTCTGGCTATCAAACTAGCATCTGGGGTCTTAAAAGCTTGAAGTCAAAATAAGCAGCCAGCTAGCAGGGAAGCAACAAAACCCACATAGAACGAGCACACCGGCAAAAAAAAAAAAAACAACAACAAAACAAACGAACAAAAACCCTATTCTTAAAAGTATTAAAAAGCAAAAATGTTACTTTGATGACTAAGGTCTGCATGATACAAACCACTACATTATTCCAAGCTGCTCATATGCATGTGGAAGCAAGACAATGAAAAAGGGACAACACAAAATAATATACATTGGAACCGGTGTTAGCGAAGAATATAGAAAGCTATGGTGGGCTGCCAAAAGAACAAACAAATCTGTCTTAAAGAAAGTAGTCAGAATGATCGTTAGAAAGGATGATCACTTTGAGAAGGATCCAGGCCGGATGAAGGACATCAAGTTTGGTAAAGTAGACAGACAGTCAACGATCTGGTTCAGCGTGTGTCCCAATGGGTTCCAACACCACAAAAAGTTTGAAGTTCCTGGGTGCAGGAACAGGGACTTCTTTAATCATACCTGTGGTCAGGAGATCATTATAAATTTGGAACTGACTCAATGGCACCCAGGGGCAACAATGTGAAACCCTACTAAGGGCAGAAAATATCAATATACTCTCTCTTCCCCATGCGCACATGTCCCAAATTTTAAAACTTGAACCAGAAAATGGGGATTGCTTCTTTTTTTAAAATTTTTTGGGGGGAATTGCTTCTTAATCCCCAGAAGTGATCATCTAAAGTGTTGTAACTGTACACAAATTTACTTAAGATGATTTTGTAAATGTTTAATTGTATCCATTTATAAGAGCAAAATGGATGGAACAGGACAAGTTCATTTATTACCTTTAGCTGGATATCCTGGAGTAAGTGGGTCACCAGCACCATTCAAATTTAACACATTCCCTCTCTGCACTCCAGTTCTGGGAAGATTCCATCCTTTGGGATAGGGCTGTACTCCAGGGGCAGAGTAGTCAGCTGGATCTGAGTACAAGATGATTCCAACAGCTCCTGCCAACATGGCATTTTTAACCTGAAGGGTGATCAATTTCAATCCATAAGCCAGAAATAGCAAATGATCGGAATATTCATGTAAGAAAATTTCAGTTAGTGTTTTAGGGAAATTTTCACATTACTTGATCTTATGCAAAGAGAACACATTGGGTTTCCTCTGCCTTGAATACAATTTTCCTCTGGTGTCCAATTTGTTTGGTTCGGCTTGAGTTAAGGATCACCTGTTTTTGAAACAATCTTACTATCAAGAACAAAATGAATGTCTCCCTTCTTGGTAATATATTAATTATAGGAAAATTCACAGCTTTTAAAAGCTTTTCATTGTTTCTTTAATGTAAGAGGGGTTTTCTTTTGAGAACAGAGACCATGTTTTATTCACTTGTAAAAGTAGCTGTCACAATTCATTTGGGAGGGCAATTTAACAGAGTCTACACTCTCTGAAAAACCACATTCTATGAGTGAGCTGGCCTACTTCCAAGAATTCATACTACAAAAAAAAAAATCACACAAATGTGCAATTCTATGAGGGCAAGCAAGGTTAACCGATTTGTGGATGTGAACAATTTGAGATAAGCCAAATGTCCATTGACAAAGACTTACTGAATATGCTGTTTATCAATAATTCAATATAATGTGAAATTATTTAAAATAATGTGGTGCTTATGTAATAAGTAGCTATCTAAAAATTGGCATATCTCACTCACTCTTCTAAGTATTTTAAAATATTAGCAAATTGAATCCAGCAATAATCCCATGTGACTGGCACTATTCTTGGATTCCCATTTTCATCTCTAAAGAAACACTGGCACAGAGAAGTAACTTCCCTGCAGTCAAAAGACAAGACCATAGGAAAATAAAGACAAAACCAAAACCTCGTCACTATGGACACAGAACCTCAGCCTCTTTACCACCACATTACACAACTCTCAATATCCTCACCTGGAAGCATAGGAAAAGTAACCATCAATTACTGCTGAGTGAAAAAAGAAAATTGCACAATATATATTGTAAGGGCCTTTCTTTGTGAAAAATAATATACGCAAAATAGGCAGACAGAGGCAGACACATTTATATTTCACGGAGTATGTCTGGAAATACCTAACACAATGATTATCACAAGGCAACCCAGTTAGGTAATGCAGATAAGCACTTAATTGTTTCAATTTGCAAACATATACTTCTTTCAACAAGATTAAAAACAGGTGGTGCTATTTAAATAAAAATGTCTAGAACTAATTTTCACTTCTGGATATATGAAGCATCATAAGAACAGAATTTTCTATACAGAAAAATCATTACAAATTCAAGAACAGCATTTTGAAAACCATGGTGCAAGCTGATTATTTGTATTTATAAGTAAATTCTAACCCTTCCCCTCTAGTAAAGCAAGTAACACATTACTTTATTTCCTCTGAAGATTTTCCCATATCTTGCGATCACAATCTTTCCAGTGCAGTTAATGTTCAGGTCTCTTTCTAATTGGAAAAAATCTTTAGTACGAGCGTAGTTGGCATATATAATATCTCCCTATAGGAGAAGAGAAGGGAGAGGAGTTTATGTATTTATACATACACATATATACCACATGACTCTGCTATCATTAAAGAGAGAGAAAAACAAGGCATTAACTTGTTCCATAATACTGCAGCAACAAAATTGGTCTTTCCTGATTCATGATTAATAAATAACCTGACTGTAATTCAGGAGGAGTCCTTAGAGAACTTTGCAACATCCTCCAAATTTTTTTAAAAAAGAAAATTTATCAAACATGTCTTAGATAGTGTATCTTTTGTGAAAAATTCTAAATGCAGGAATTTCTAACTATGGTATTTAAGCACTTCTGTGGTAAAAACTATAAAATCACACACCAAACATATGAATAAAGGAAAAAGCTCATAAAAGCATCGGCTGTCCTTCATGGACTCATGTTTAGTAATTTCTGTTTTCAAAAAATGACATGTTTCCTGAAGGTTTAAGTGAAAAATATCCTTATTTTACCTCTGGTGAGCCTTGTGCTGAAAAAGCATTATATGGTGGTACAATATTTGTAACATTCTCATATCCAGCTGGTGTCTGTTCAAGGTATGATGTTTTGAAAATCTAGCAAGAATTGAAAGAATGATTCCAGACTGTTATTAAAGAATAGTTCAAATGTTATCATTATATAACCAGAGTTGTCATTTTCATCCCCTTAGCTTTAGTCTACATACCATACCATATCTTACCTCTATTAATATAGTATATCTAGCTAACCACCCATATGGTAATACTTATAACAATCCAGAATACATTTTCATCTCCTTACCCAATCAAATCATGCTAACAATATTTCCTAGGGTCCTCAGAACCATTCCACATTATCACACTGCTAATATCTGTTATGGATTGAATTATGTTCCCCCAATATGTGATGCATATACTAACTTCTGTGGCTATGATTTTAATCGCATTTGGGAATGACTTGTTTTAAGGAAGGCAGTATTAGTGTAGGGTGTATGTTAGTCAACCTCTTTTGAAATATAAAAGAAATTAAACAGGCTAGCAGAGTAGAGCAGGAGAAAAATGAGGTTGTCTACTCCCATAAAAAATTACAGTAAAGGGGCTGAGCCTCGGTGGCGTAAGTGGTTGTTCGCGGGACTGCGGCCCACTGGGACGGAGGTTCAATTCCAGCAGTGGGGCTGGGC
Organism: Nesogale talazaci; assembly: GCA_004026705.1. Classification (NCBI taxonomy): domain Eukaryota; kingdom Metazoa; phylum Chordata; class Mammalia; order Afrosoricida; family Tenrecidae; genus Nesogale; species Nesogale talazaci. The sequence continues at coordinate 27,625 of PVJH01008075.1, read as the reverse complement.
CTCCTACGCCCACCGCCAGAGAGCAGTGATGCCCCCCCCCAAAAAAAATAAAAATAACAACAAAAATTACAGTAAAAAAAAGTTACAGTCTCAGGCTCAAATAGAAAGCAAATGTTATGAGAATGATGATGTCAGCAGATGTGCAAATGTGCTTGACACCATATATGTATGCATGGATTGGGATAAGCATTGGATGAGCCCCCAATAAATTGATTGATTTTTTAATTGATTTTTTTAAAAGAGTTACAGTCTCAGAACCCTAAAGAGGCAGTTCTACTCTGACCTACAGCGTCTCCAGGAATCAGAATTGACTGAAGGGGGGAGTACATGAGAGCAGAGAAGAGACGGAGCAAGATTGATACCACACAGCTGCCAGGAACCAGAAAACAAAATGAAAAACAAGATCATTCCTCCTAATCACACACAGAGAAACCTTTTTCCTAGAAGAAGTGTCCTGAACTTAGACTTTAAGTTTCCTAAACTAAGGGAAAATAAATTTCTGTTTGTGCACATCATCCACTTGCGGTGGTTCTGTTTTAGCAGCTCTGGAAGTTATCACTGGCCAGTACTAGAAAACAACATCCTGATTCAGAACATCACATCTTTTACAGGGGCCATGGCATGAAGACTGCATCTTTGGCTTCTTGTCTAGTCTAAGTCGAACCTGCAGATAGCCAAGTTTATCTAAAATGCCTAACCATACCTCTGACCACACCTCTCTACTGGATAGAATCTGCCAATGGTTTTCATGGTTTGAAACATAAGTGTAAACACCACTATCATGAAAGAAATTTTGATTCATGGTAAGCCTATAAGTTAAGGTAGGAATTTTGAGACTGTACTTCTTGGGTTTAAAAAAAAATCAACTCCATGTTATTGGCACAAAATCCACATATCATACACTTGACTGTAAGTTTTTATGGAAGCAGAGGGCCTTATTTTTCCACTATGGAGAATTTGGAGGCTTTGAACCCTTGAATTTGCTGATAGCAGCCGAGTACAAAAATATTTAATCCACTGCTTCTTGTAACCCAATAGGGCTCCTGATAAACTACGATCGACATAATAAAAGGACATTTATAATATATCCCAAAACACACCCATGGGCATTGCCTTTTAATATGACTCATTTTGTGTTTGCATTTTGCAAATTGAGAAAATCTTTTAGCATTCCCGATAATGCTAAACCACTTCATGTCACTAAGGCTTTGCTGATACTTTCTCTCCTGTATAGAATTCTACTTTGCTTTTTCACCTTGGGTTATCAACTCTTTCACTTGCATATAAACTCCTAGGAAATATTCTCTGACTATAATGGCCATTAAAGTGGCTCTTTCCTGGGCACAAAGAGATCCCTATTCATACTTGTGGAGTAAGTAACTTGCACCTAACCATATTTGAGTTTTGCCCTAGGTTCCTTTATGACAACCCTAAACCAGTAGTTCTCAAACAGTGGGTCACAACCTCTTTGGGGTTCAAACAACCCTCTCAGAAGGGTCGCCTGATTCACAAGAGTAGCAAAATTACAGTTATGAAGTAGCAATGAAAATAATTTTCTGGTTGGGGGGGGGGGTTCCACCACACATAAGGAACTGTATTAAAGGGTCACAACATCAATTTTAACTCATAGTGACAATATAGGACAGAGTAAACTTTCCTCAGAGTTTCCATGGTTGTAATCTTCATGAAAGTAGACGGCTCTACCTACATATAACTCCCAGAGTAGCTGGTAGGTTCAATCTGCCAATCTTTTGGTTGCCAGACAACTGCTTAACCACTGTTCCATCAAGTGATCTTTCAACTAACCAATTTTTAAAAAATGACAAAATACAAATGGAGCTTCAATTACTTTGTGGGGAAATTTCATTATATTTTACATTGGCATTTTCCCACAAACTTTTGAACTCCCCTTCCATGTGAAAAAGATAATTCTATATTAGCTCAGTTCTATGTTAATCTGCAACTGAGATATAATTGACATTTATTCCATTAGGGCAAGATAGGAGAACAACAAAAGTTATACATTACCTCATTTCCATGTTCATCCACAATTGAGATATAGTTGGCATTTGTCTCATTAGGGTAAGATAAGAGAACATCATAAGGAACCAACTTGACTGAATCTAGTCCAAATTCCTTCCATTGAGTTTGGATTTTCTTGGCAAGCAATAAATTTTGTTCTGTTCCTGCCAGATGGGGCACCTTTGCAAAGGAACTAAAATGAAAATAAAAGTGAGACTTTGAGCCTATATTCAGATGATGCAGTTAAGAACTATTTTAGTGCACTGCCCATCTTTTATGTATTAAGTCATTTTAGAACAAATAAAAAGCCTGAATAGATCTGCACATTTTTCCTATAATTCTGTTCCATAGAAAAGAACACATTACAAGGTACATACATGCAACCAGCAAAGGCCCAAGTATGGGAGAAACCTTAGAAGAAAGCCATGCCCAGTGTGGCCCCTCTTACTCTTGATGGATTGAAAGAACAGTTTGTAAAAAGATCTTAGTGTTTGCCAGAAGCCAGTCAGGCACTTCTACATTTAAATCATTTTTTTAATATTGTTGTCTTTACCACACAATGCATAGTGGTTTTCTCATTGAGTCAAGTCCCATGCATTTGTATTTTTATATCTCCTAAAGTTCATTCAAATGAAAGACATCATGACAGAATGTAGGAATACTTGAGTAACATTATTAATATCATTTAGAATTTAAATTTTACTAAAGATGAATAAAAATGGTTACAGGAATATATCAACAGAATACTGCTAAAAATTCAAGTCAGATTCAGAGAAAAGATGCAAAATGAGGGATATCACTACATTAACTGAATCTTGACCAAAAGCACAGAATACTACAAAAGGATTTGCCTGTGCAAGAGCATTAGCTATGCAAAGGCATGCGACTGTATGAATCATAAAAAAATTGATAATATTGCAAAGAATAGGAATTCCAGAATACCTAATTGTGCTCATAGAAAATGTGTACATAGACTAAGAGGCTATCTATTTACAGATCCTTAAATAAGGACTGAGGAGTGAGTGGAAAGTTTTACCATCACCCTTCAGAAAAGCCAATGAAATAAACCCAAAAGATTAAAAATTTAAAAAGGAACAGCGAAATGTAAATCACAATTTAATTTTTCTTATTTGTCCCTCTGTGACTGGTGTAATCGGTTACATGTTGAACTATTAACTGCACAGTCAACAGTTTAAAAGCACCAGCCACTCCAAGGGCGAAAGATAAGGATTCCCCCACCGGTTAAGAGTGATAGTCTCCAATCTAGCTGGGAAACAACAAAGTCCTCATGGAAGAAAGACAACAGCCTGTGTGATCATGAGGATCAGGTATCAGGAATCAAAGACCCAGGGCAAAAAAAATGATATCAATGTGAATGAGGAGGAGTGGGGAGTGGTTGTGTGCGGTACTGCAGCTCACAGTGTTGGCGACTGAAATCCAGCACCAGATCTCCAGGAGCAAGGCTGGGTTTCCTACTCCCACCAGGGCAGTGATGCAAGAATAAAAAGAATATATTTGCCACCTATCACTCAGATAGTCCAAAAGAAATGAAAACATAGACATAGCCAACTTGTCTATTTAGACAGATGCTTATAGTCATTTTATTAACAATAGCCCCACACTAGAAAACAAATTTAAGGCACATTCCCATAAACTACATGCATAATACATGGAGTACCAAATTTAAACATATTTGAGTTAGGATGAATTTAATTTATAACCAGTTATTATTTGTGTTTTGTTATGTTTTTGTGTCTTATCATAAGAAATGTATACTGTACACAGTCATAATTTGCTGATGTTATCATTCTCATGGCCTGACCCAAGCTTTGGTATTCTTCATTATGTCATATGCATATGAATGTTGTATATTGAAAAAGTAAGGTCATGGAGTAACCCTGCATTTGAATTGTGGTGCTAGAACAGATTATTAAAAGTATCATGGGCTGCTAAAACTCAGTTTATACGTGAGTATATGTGGTATATAAGACAAGTATAGGAAGCAAGCTTGAGGAGAAAGCAGCAGAATTCATGGTCCCAGAGGGTCTTGAGGGGAGAAGGATGTGGAGGGAAGGGTATAGTGAGCAAATATTGCAATAAACAGGAGAAAAACTAGGGAATTAAATCAACAAGGAGCATGTGGAGGTCCTATGGGTGTTGATACTAAGAGGCAGAAGAAGGGTGAGCATGATGGTGGGGTAGGATGAAGGCCAAATGTAACAGAGGAAGGTTCTAGGAAGCAATGAAATGGATAGAGGAATAAGCATAGGTATCTATATATGCAAAAGCATTAATCCTTAAAAATAGAGGTATTGGCTAATGTACATATATTTATATGGCAATATACTGAAGTAGAGAGTGGATTTGGGACCTTTGTTCACACCCTCCCTCAATACAAAAACATTTTGTTCTAACAGATTGGCATTTCATGATGCTCAAAAGCAGATGGTGCCTGGCTATTAAAATATATAGCATCTGGGCTCTTAAAGGGTTTAAGTTAAACAGCGCCCATCCAAAAGTGAAGCAACAAGCCCACAAGAAAGCAGCACAGCGGGCTGAGCCCCAGTAGCGTAGTGGTTTAGTGCAGGACTGCGGCCCACTAGCTAGGTGGTTCAAATCCAGCAGCAGCTCTCCGGGAGCAAGGCTGGACTTCCCACTCCCACCACAGGGCAGTGATGCTCACCCCCCCCCAAAAAAAAAGAAAGAAAGAAAGCAGCACACCAGCCAGTGTGATTGTGAGGCATCATTGGGACAGGGTAACGTGCATCAGAAGACCCCTAACAAGCAAACAAACCAAAACATATTGTTGAGAAGAGGCAGGTCAGAGTGGAAACCCAAACTCTATCTGCAGACAATGGGACATCCCCCTAAAGAGGGGTCACAGGGAAGGGATGAGTCAACCAGGATGCAATAAATCACCAATGGAACACACAATATTTCTCTGGTTCCTTGAGGCTTCTTCATCCCCCACTACATGAGCCAGTGCTGTTTCTCCCTCTGAACTGTACTAGAGCATATAGAGGAGAGATAGAAGCTTAAGACACATGAAATCCAGGAGCAAGAATGAAAATAGCGGTACCAGGAAGGGAGGGGCAGGGAAGAGGAGGCGAGGAAGAGAGTCCAATTGCAAGGATCAGCACAAAAACACACACACCCCTCTAGGGGTGAGAATAGCAGAAACCATGAGGGAAGGGAGACAGTGGTCATTATGATATGAAAATAATAATTTATAATCTATCAAGGGGTAGGGGGAGCTGATAACAAGGGCTCGATAGAAAGTAAATGTCTAGAAAGAACAATGGCAACATACGTACAAACATGCCTGATATAATTGATGTGTGCATTGTAATAACAGTTGTAACAGTCCCCAATAAAATGATCTTCTAATTACAAAAATAATAATAAACGGGGCTGAGCCCCGGTGGCATAGTTGTGCATGGGACTGCAGCCCACTGAGATGGAGGTTCAATTCCAGCTTCACAGGGCAAAGGCTGGGCCTCCTACTCCCACCACCTAAGGGCAGTGATGTCCAAAAAAAAAAAATAATAATAATAATAAATGAAAAGCTACTGATAGTTTCAAGACTCTGGATAGAACTCAAAAATAAATCGATACCTTCAGTAAAAGAAGCCATTCACAAACTTGTGCAATAAATATGATTAATTGACACCAACATACCAGAAACTGCTCAAGGATGGACAAAACGAATCAGCGGTGACCAAGGCCAGGGATGAAACAAATGGTAGATTGCAAAAGTCAAGTTAGAAATTTTCTATATCTAGACTGCTTACTACAAGATCTCCAGTTCCAAATTAGCACCTGTCACATGAGAGAAAGAGGAGGCCTTCTATTTCCATAAAGCTTTACAATCAGAAACCCACAGAGGGTAGATCTGTTCTGTTCTATAGGGACAAATATGAGTCACAATCTACGTGATGAGTAAGTTGGTTGTTTGCTTAGTGTTTGCAGCTGTCAAAGCTCTCTATAGGCTATTATGTGTAAATTATACTGCAATAAGGTGATTTTTCTTTTTAAAAAAATCTCCATTTGAAAGCCTGGACACGGAGATACATGTCATTTCCTTTAAGCAATTCTTAATCACCCCTTCCCGTACACCCTTCACTGTCACAACTTTTTCACACAGGTGGGTTTGCACTGATCTTATTTCTCCTTCATTTTGTTCTATTTGTGAATGCTTATAGTTTCAAGATGGAGTAGAAATTGAACTTGTGGCAGACAAAATTTGAACAGTAATCTTTCTTCTAAACCCTTGGGCCTACTATGCCTCAAAGTCCGTATGAGGAATCAAATTGCTGATGATAGCAAAACTTGAGGAACAAAGAACATTCAGTTGCAGTCCAAAGTTACAAGAAATTGAAACCTCTCTTAATAAGCAACCAGTAACTGTTCTGTCTCTAGATTAGGATGGAAAACTACTCCATTAACATTGGGGTGTACTTCATCATGAAAGTTGCTTGAGGAAACATTTTAAACTATTATAAGAAGTAACACCACACAATCGCAGTCAATTGCCCAGATTAAAAAGCTTTATTATGAAAATAACATCTCATTCTACATTATTTTCATTTTTGAGATTAAATATTCAAAACAGGCTTACCGGAGGAATGATTTAATGTTTTCAGCTTTCATTTCGGATACAAGTTCCTGGCGCACACTTAGATGGGAAGTGGGTGTTTCTCGGGGAGGCTTATTTATAAACCAGCCTAGGGGAAAGCCCATCACACATATTAAGTAGCTTTTAACTTTTTTTAAAACCCAGAAGATAAATTACAGCCCTTCAGAATAGATCATGGTGAGCTTTAAAAATAAATAAATGCAAAGTTTTAATTCTCACGGTAGAGTAATTTTGGGTTGGGAAAAACAAACATTATTAAAAGAATGTTCTTTATTTTTCCCATATTTCAAGGAACACCCCCTCCTTCTGTCTTCTTGCTTTTCCATAGGATAATAACCAGAAACCATCCCACAGTATTTATTCTAATAAATGACAGAGAAAGGACACTCACTGCAGCATAGTGCATCTGATCTGAGGGTTTGTAGGGTGGAAGTTTTGACTCATTGATATTGCTTGGCATGAAACCAGTCTTTTCATTCCAGAGGCCTAGGAGCAGTATCGACTCTTTCCAACGACTCCTAACTTTACTGGACACTCGACTGAACACTGAACAAATGTGGATTTAAGCCACATTTGGTTCTTAGGACAGCCAAAATGTATGGCGGACTGTTTCTAGTTTTGCAAAAGTTCCTAGAATTCCCCAGAAAGAGACCAACTGGCCCAGGCAAGCTCAGCTCACAGCCTCATCTCTCTGCTTTCCAGGCTGTGTGAGCAGCTTAGCGCTTCCAGCGGGCAAGGAGGAGACATGGAGAGGCCTGTCTGCCAGAGGCTCTGGCTAAAAGGTTCAGAGCACTTACCTGCTAGCACTCCCATCAAGAATGATACCAGGACTGCAGCCAAGCCCAGCCAGACGTATAAACGGCCTCTGGATTTCGCCATGGCTTCTTCCAGACTGAGCTTGGGGTGCCTGCAGGGTTCACGTGTGTCTGGACTGGAAGGAACAGAAAGAATCAGCTTAGGGGCCCAGGGCTTCTCCAGGTTGCTGCGGAGCAACAAAGCCCCGCCTCCTCCTTCCTGATCTGTCCAAACGGCCAAGCAAACCCTTAGTGGTCTTACTGAGACTCTAGACAGGAGAAGCGGATCCCCACAGGACTTCCAGTTTCCAGGCAAATTCTATTCAGCTAAACCCAAGCGAAGTCACCCAGGGGACAGCTGAAACTGTAAAAAATGTCCTTGCTGGTCTCCAAAAGAAATTTCCTTATCCTGCTTTATTTCCACTCCCATGCTAGAGAGCTCTGAGTCCGTATTGGCTTGGTGGCAGTGGGAGAGAAAGGGGGACTCTCTAGGAATAACATTTAAGCACTGCGTTCATCATCCAGAAGGGCTCAGATGTCGTAGTAAACACTACGTGTTGGCCTGCAATCAGCAAGGTCCTCAGTTGGTAATTTACCAGAGTGCACTTCCAGTGGCTCTCCGGAAGAAAGACCTGGAGTTCTCTTACAGGAAACGGTTAGGACCTATCCCAGAGAGGTCACTAGAAACTGATCTCGACCTACCCGATGACTGATTGGTTTTTAGTTTGGTTAATTATCCTGTTTTACTGCCTGGTCAAATTCCAGAAGGATTTCTGGCTACTTCAAGATAACTGATTCTCCCACCATGCATCAACATCAAAATTCATTGGATTGTGTTCCGACTCTCTTCCACCCCCCACTCCACCTTCACCCCCACTCAACTAAGGGAGACTTGACTGGCCATGGGGTAGAGGGAGAACCATGAGGTGGTCTGCTCCCCAAAAGATTTATAGAGATTTACAGGATCAGAAAGCTTAGAGAGCAGTTCTGCTTTGTCCTAAGGGGTCACTATGAGGTGGAAAGGACTCATTGGCTGTGGGCAGAGCAAGTCTCCAGTTTCTCCTCTAAATGGAGTTAACACCTACCTTGCTAGGGAATTGTCAAATAGCCTTTGGAAGTGCCTTGCAACATTACTGACAGCTTCACAAATGTCATTCCCTCTGACCTCAGCCTCTTCTTATATTTACAGAGTATTAATTTGAAAGTTGTAGTTTTGGGAACTCGCAGGGACAGCTCTAATCTGTCCTATCCGATAGATTAGGAAGACCCCCACGGAGACCTGCTTCCCCACAGACCTGTCCAGGGCACAGGAAGGTGAAGAGCAGATAAGACACATTTCCTTATCTATGGAAGAGCACGAAACTCAAAGTTTTGTTTGCTTGTTTGTTTTGATTCACAAGGATTTAAATTGACATTGACTACTAGGAAGATTAGAGCATGAATGTATGTTAACCTGAGAGTGAGACTATTCATACTACTCAAAGTATATAATCAATGTCACTGAATTAGCCATGTAAAAACTTGAATTCGTGTGTTTTTGCTGTGTTTGTTCTCAAGCGTTACGATCAATTATTAGACTGGTGAGAAGCTTTGCAAGCTGGAGAGCCTTGCATACAGAACTTCTTCATGCAGCCATCTAACCCCAGAGGTTCATTTTAGTAGTTCATCTTGTCCTTTATATCCAGAGACAAGCTACCCACTTCGTGGATGGTGAAGTGGATGATACCAATAAAGCTAAACCTGAACATCGCCTACATTGTCAGCAGCCCCGATGAGCTCCTGAGAAGTAGGGGAGATTGCTTTGCTCCTAAAAAGTAGCCCATTTATTTCGCTGGCACAGTAAGGGTGCATTTATATTTGCATGCCTTCCAACTGAGAATAGTTCTTTGACCTTTTCTTCGTATAGACATTGCAAATAGATTCCACTTTAATTGCACTTGCAACAGAAGTTTGCTTTCACAAGCTTGGAATTGTGACCCTGGCACTGTGCAAAGCCCACTCATCAGGACAACCCCTTTCAATCTTCTTCACAGTTAGAAGGCATGCAAATATAAATTCACCATTTTGCTTATTGATGGATATACCTGGTGGCTTTCTCCTGACACCTTTATAAGATTCTTTATACTTAAATTTCAAAACAAGTATGTGTAGTGTACTAGCTGATTTCAAAGAGTCACACGTTATCTCTTAGTCCCCACTGACCGTCCTGAACTCATATTTCTTGCCTTTTCTATTTTGGACTTTTAGACTACCAAAGGATATAATTTTCATAACAAAATAAATCCAGCCACCCCCACATTTACGTCAGTGACAGCATATACTGGGAGGGGGGTGGACTAAAATAAAGTTATTTAAATGAAGAAAATATCCAATTAATTAACAACACTCCTTCAGCATATCTTAAAAAATACTTGCCTCTAGTTCTCAAATGCTTCCTCCCACGCACTATCATGACCCTAATTCTACCAGACAAATGCAGCTAGACCAGGAATGTACACAGGAGTCAGAAACATGGGGAATTTAGGATAGATGATCCCTCAGGACTAGTGGTGGGAGTGGTGATACTGGGAGTGTGGAGGGATGGTGGAATAGAAAAGGGGAACCAATTTCAGGGATCTACATATAACCTCCTCTCTAGGGCATGGACAAGAGGGAAGTGGATGAAGGGGCACATCGGACAGTGTACAATATGAAAGAGGAATAGCAATTTGTAAATAAGTAATAGTTCATGGGGGGGGAGGGAAGGGAAATAATGGGGAGTTAGTTTTGGGGGCTTAAGTGGAGGGAGGATGTTTTGAGAGTGATGATGGCAACAAGTGTGCAAATGTGGCCTGCATACAATTGATGTATGTATGGATCATGATGGGAGGTGTATGAGGCCCCAATAAAATGATTCATTAAAACAAAAAAAGGGGAAGGGAAAAGAGGAGCTTATACCAAGGGTCCAACTGGAAAATATTTGGAAATCAATTGGGCAATGTGTGTACAAATATGTTTGATACAAATGATGTATTGAATGTCATAAGAGCTGTAAGAGCCCCATTAAAATCATTGAAAAAAAATACTTCCCTGAGGAATCCTGGTGACATTGTGATTACTCATTACTCACAGTAAGGTCAGCAGTTTGAAAACCACTAGCCACTCCTCAGGAGTAGAGGGGGAATTCTACTCTTGTGAAGAGTTACAGTCTTAGAAACTCACTGGGGCAGTTCTACTCTGTCCTACAGGATCACTGTGCAGCAGTATCGACTCAATGGCAGTGAGTTTTTGTATTGTTTTGGTGAGGACATCCAGCATACTTTTGTGTGCTGTATTACTAAAGTTTGGGAATATTAGGATTTTAGTAATTATGCTATTTCCATTTCAACAGTCAGATGATGAATCTCCTCTATGCCACAAATATTATCAAAAGAGTGCTTGTGTCTGAATAAACATAAATGTATTTACTCAAATATTTTGAGTCTACACATTATTTACTAATTTCTAGACTCTTGGTTTCTCCTATTCTTTACCCATGAAACCATTTACTATTATTTACATACCTCCCATAACATAGATCAAAATAGTTTCTAGTAGGGGAAAGGCATGTTGGAGAAGATAGAAACTAATAATTAAATGATTTGTGAATTTTTTCTCTTGTCTCTATTCCCATTTTCTACTAAAGTTTGACTACTAGAAGCATTTAGAGAATAATTTAGAAAAGTCCTCTTCATTTATTTTTGAAATTAAACTTATGCTAACATTCGTTGAGCATCTATAGCATGCTAAATGTTATGACAAATTCTGATGACATGGTGCCCACCTTATAAGCTTGCAACACAGTAGAAAGGTGAACACTTAAAAGGTAACTAAATATACAAGAACCAAAATCTTTTACCGCATGTGTAGACATTGTCGTGGTTTCAGAAGACGGTATCTGAAGTCTGTGTCCTGACATTCCATGGTATATATAAAATAAAATAAAAAATCGAGTGAGCTGATTCAACGGATCTTTGGCCTTTTGTTAGTTCAGATATTGCAAATAGATTTCACTTTAATTGTACTTGCAACAGAAGTTTGTTTTCACAAGCTTGAAATTATTATTTTAATAAATCTTTGCACTTTTCAAAACACACTGATCAAGACAACCCCTTTCCATCTTCTTTATAGTTAGAAGGCATGGAAATATAAATTCATCATTAGAAAACCTCAAAATAAAACTTCTTGATACAGTTGATTCTCCCATTATTTTGATGAGCCTCTCCCATGGCAAAACCCACCATTTCCTGCATTCATTAAATTTAATTCTTCTTATACCATTTTTTCTCCACCAACTCTAGAACAGGCAATCTTGGAATTAGGCTCATGGCACACGTTGAAAAGCAATAATAAGATTGCCAACAATTAATTTTAAGTGGACAGAGAGTAATATTGAGACTAATTATAAAATGGTTAGATATTTGTCTAATCCACAGTCTCGCCAGTTACTGAATTACAAATTTTATGATCTGGTTGAAGATGTCATCTCCTATATGCTTACTATATAGATATAGACATTATGCCATGAATGATGTCACAAAGTGACACTAGTAGAGAAAAAATGAGAGGCTCACATGATAATTTGGTCATCCAGACAGCAAAGTTCACCTGCTAAAAAAAAGCATATGTTTGCTGTCATGTTGGCTGTAGTTAATGATAAAGAATCACCTTCCAGTTGAGTATTTCTAAAATTCTTGTTCAAAAAACTGTACAGGTACTAGTTTCAAACTTAAAATAGGAGTATGAATACAGCAAATTAAGCAATATACCCAAATCTATAAAGCAGGGGATGGTGTTTGGTGCAAGACGTGAAATAAAAAACTAATAAATCATCAAGGATTCAAGAGGGAGGGAATGTGGGGGAAGGAGGAAGAAAGATGAGGCGCCGATACCAAGGACTGAAGCAGAAATAAAACATTTTGAAAATAATAACAACATATGTACAAATGTGCTTGACATAATGGATATATGTATGGATTGTGATTAGAGTGGTAAGATCCGCCAATAAAAATAATTAAAAACAAAAACTAAAAACCTATAAAGCAGAGGAGAGAGAGAGAAGTGCAGCTAGTGAGCAGCTAGTGACAAAATGGACTGTTTGTTCTCATTGAGTTGGTTACAACTCAGAGGGGTCCCCTGTGACAGAGAAGTGCTCAATCCTGTTCTCTTGGATAGCTTGTGATAGAGACAGCCTTTCACAGAGGTGCCGGGTGGGTTTGACTCTTCGGCCAGTCAATTCACAGCTGAGTGCTTAACCTGGGCACCACTAATGCTCCGTAGTTGTGGTAGTCATGTGCTTATGTTAATTTTATGATTGAAATAAATGTAGGGGTGGAGGCTAGCCTGTTAATCTGGAGATAGCCATTGAGTAGCCAATGAGGCCTCTGTGTGGGCATGGCTTTCTCCTGAGACTCCAGGGAAATCTCGAGATGTTTCCCTCGTGAAGATGAGAAGCTATCTTCCCCAGTTGTTGAGAGTTAGTTTCAGAGATGATTAATCACAGGCAATACAGAATGGCGGCGTCTGGGAGGCTGGAGTAGCTGGTGGAGAGACCACATGGCTTTGCTCTGATGGAGCCAGACCTTTGAGGCTGGGCCAGCCACCTGGAGCCTGTTGATGGACCCTGAGCCCTTGAAGCGAGGAGCCATGGGGAGACTCCTGTCGGTGCCAGGACTCTGTACCTACTGACCTGTGACTTCGTGAGTCAGAAGGAGACTTTATGGACTGATATCGGGCATATGGGTTAATATCGAACTTGTGACTTTGAGCTGGACTGGGCTGGGATGTTTTCTCAATGTCCTGTTTCTCTTGAATATAAACCCATTCCTTATATCTATATGCGTGTCTCTGAAATCTGTTCCTCTAGTCTACCCGGACTAACACAGTAATAAAAGACTAAATAAATAAAGGACTAAAAGAAGACATTTTAATAAAGCAAAAACCCATGATTGGATAATTTCTGTCTGATGTCACAATTACTCTACTCAACAATAAATGCAGAAATAGGGATAGACCCACCAAGTCAAAGTGTACAGCAGAGAGAGGACTTCTGCCCATGTGGCTCATGAATAAAGGATAGTCTTATTAACATTTCTACTTGAATATTGGCACTGGTAAGTTATATAACTTGACTTTCACCCCCAGATTTTCTTACTTGGCATCTCTCATGTGCCTACTGTCATCGGTGGCACAGCAGGTTAAACATTGGACTGCTCAGGGTGCTGTGTAGCAATGATGAAACATACAACATTCCTCTAGTTCTATTTTTTTTTTTTGTGGGCATCACTGCTCTCCGGTGGTGGGAGTAGGAGGCCCAGCCCCACTGCTGGAATTGAACCTCCATCCCAGTGGGCTGCAGTCCAGCGCACAATCACTATGCCACTGGGGCTCAGCCCATTTCCTCTAGTTCTTAAAGGCTTCCTCCACTCTGATATCATAATCCCTATTCTACCTTACAAATCCAGCTAAACTAGAGGATGTACACTGGTACAGATAGGAATTGGAAGCACAGGGAATCCAGAAAAGATGATCCCTTCAGGACCAGAGTGGCAATACCGGGAGGGTATAGGAAGGTAGAGTAGAAAGGGAAACCCATGATGAGGATCACATATAACCTCCTCCCTGGGGTAGGGGCAACAGGGAAGTGGGTGAATGGATACACCAGACAGTGTATGATATGACAAAATAATAATGTTATAAATTATCAAGGGTTCATGGGGGAGGGGGGAGAGAAATAAGGAGCTAATACCAAGGGCTTAAGTAGAAAGCAAATGTTTTGAGAATGAAGATGACAACAAATGTACAAATGTGCCTAGCATACAATAGATGGATGGATGGATTGTGATAAGGGCTGTATGAGCCCCCAATAAAAAGATTAAAAAAGCAAAACAAAGCAACAACAACAACAACAAAAACCCCAGAAACATTGGACAGCTAATCACAGGTTGTCAGTTTGAACTCTCCTGCCCCTACATGGGAGAAAGAGAAAGCTATTCACTCCAATAAAGATGATAGCCTCAAAAATCCTGTGGAGCAGAGCTACTCGGTCGTGTAAACAGACCGAGATTATAAACAGAAATCAATGGCAGTGAGTCATTGTCTGTGGTAGCACGTCCCTAATAATGCCGAGACCCCTAGGGCTTTCTCTCACACACTCTCTGCCTTTGTCCATCATCACACTCCCCCAAGCTTTATCTCCATTGAGAGCTATGAACTTTTCACACTTGAAACTACTTTCATTCCTTCTTCAAACAAACAAAAAAGGGTGTGAAAGTATTGTCTAGGGAGATTCTCTAAACAAGGTGGCCACACCTGGGACAGTGGTATCATTTGACAACTTTCTAGGATACCAAAGTCTCAGGATAATCTCACACCTGATGTATCACAAACACATCATTCTTTGTTTAACCAATCTGGCAGGTGTATTTTGACCATGTTAAAAAGTGAAAACCACTAATTTGGACTGATTCATCTTGATATCCAAAGAGAAAGAATAGCTGTTTACAAGATGACATAAAGAAATCGAACATCTGTTATTTCCTCCAGCTGCAAGACTAGTATTTTTAGTTGATGTCCATCTTTCTCTACTTTTTTTTTCTTTTTTTTTTTTTTTAGGCACCACTGCCCTGGTGGTGGGAGTAGGAGGCTCAGCTTTTGCTCCTGTGAGCGGGAATTGTACCTCCGTCCCAGTGGGTCGCAGTCCCGCGCACAACCACTACGCCACCGGGGCTCAGCCCCTTTCTCTACTTTTTAAACAACAACAACAACAATCCATTTTTCTGTCTCAATTATCTCTATCTGTGGTAGTTACATAATTTCCTGTTAACTTGAGAAGGGGTAGAATTTAGCTTGTCAATCAGGTCACAGCTTGATGACCTCCACAGAGGTAAATAACTCACCACAGAGATAAATAACTCACTGGAAGCCAATACACACAGACTTTGCTTTGTCTTCCTGCTGACAAGACACGTGGAACTATGCAAGAGCCCTGGAGCTGAAGGAGCCACATGGACAGCCCTGCTTTCACTGCCACTGAATCCGCAAGACTTTCCTCCTACTTGCTTGTGATGTCCCTGCATTGTGTCATTGTGTGTGTTGCATGAGTCTGAAGAGACTTTATAAACTAGTTTCAGGCACATGGGATAATTTCAGACTTATGGACTTGATCTGGATTGGGCTGGGATGTTTTCTCAATATACAATTGATCTTTTATATAATACTCTTTATTTCTTAACACTTTTATCATTATTAAAAATGTTTTATTGGGGGTTCCTGCAGCTCTTACAACAATCTGAATATCAATTGTATCAAGCACATTTGTACATATGCTGCTGTCATCATTTTCTTTCTTTTTTTAATAAATCATTACATTAGGAGCTCATGCAACTCATATCACAATCAATGCATGCATCAATTGTATGCAGACCACATTTGCACATTTGCTGCCCTCAATGCATATGACTTTTGGAGGTACCCAGCTCCCCACAACTAATCAAGGGGTTCAGTAAGCACAATTGTATGCTAAAGATATATAAAGATTACAGTAAAGTCATGGAGAAATGGGGGAGAGAGAGAGAATAAAATAAAGAAGTCACAGACACATTTCATGGTAGCATGCTCACCTCCGGGACAGCCATGATCTCAACATTGAGAAGAGGTCCCTCTTTCTTACTGGCCAAGGCCCATATATACTTAGGGGGTTTGATTGCAGGGAGCTACACACATCACAAGAAGGGACTGTACAATAAGCATACACATCACAGAAAGGGCTTGAGCTAGGTGTGTACATGCCATAGGAAGAGGAGGAACTAGGGATGTACATGTGACAAGAAGGGTCGGCCCTAGATTCATGATGGCAGCCTAACCTTGGTCACCCTTGAGTGGCCTTGACCTCCTTGGGTTCTCCTGCAAGAAAACAATGTATCACTATAACCTACCACTATCCTTATCAAAAGGGAGCGGACCCTGCTTAAGGTGGGGCACATTAAACAGTCTGAATACTCTAGATGACCGATAACTTTTAGGGAGGATAACCTCTGATCGACTTTTGTTGACCTCTAAGTGCTCACCATGTGTAGCAAGCAGGTGAATTTGGCATATATCTGGGGGAGAGCACCTGGGAGAAATCTCTGTGTATTCCACAATGAGTATCTATGAATTTATTCCTCTAGCCAACACTGAGTAACACACCAACTAATGGACAAATCTTAAAAGATAATCATCATTCTCATACCTAATTTACATTTTATATTCAATAGAGTGAGACAGAAGAAACAGCTGAACACAGCCATGTACATTATAGGAGATAAATGGGACTAAAATCTTTGTTTCAACAATTGATTATGAGATCACTTGTTAGTTCCTCTTCCTACCCTCCTTCCACACTTTTATTGCTCTCAACAAAATCTCCACTACTATAAATTATTTGCTCTCATATCGAAGGGATCTAAACTTCAGTCAAGTCTGTCAAATTAGTAATTTTCATTAGTCTTTTATGGTTGATGAAGATTTCAGATCATTAGAAGCTACTTTCTGAGGCAGAAAGTACTCTCCCATTTCCATGATTCAATGCTATTTTCAATGAGGTCAAAAGGACTATACAGACAGGTGACAGCTTGAACTCCGTATCAAAGGATCTACTGTTATTAACCTTGGTGGGAGCATTTTGCCACTCAGCTATTAGTCTACCACCCATTATCAGTGGGGTTCTAACTCACAGTTGTTTAGCAGATGGTACTGTTATCTGAGTTTTCAAAAGTCTTTCCACTGCAATATAAAGCTAGATCCTTCTGAATGTTGGAGTAAATGCAAAGATCACTGGTAACCAATTAATTAAAACTAGGTCCGGGTACCTGAGTTAGCATTTTCATTAGGCAATGTCTGGTAAGTACAACTATATTGGTAAATTCAACTTAAGCTAAAATTATTTTCTTCACTATCAAATTTCAGAATCCATTGGCCAATTGAAATTGACAAAATTCTGTAATTTGTGTGGTGGTTAATAGGTACTTTTTGTTAGGCTATGTCCTGAAAAAGGATGCTCATGGGGTTTACTTAGATTCATTTCTGGATATTAGTCAGAGACAATAGATTATAAAGAATAATGGTATTCCTGAGCTGAGCCCTGGTGGCATAAGTGGTTGAGTGCGGGACTGTGGCCCTTGGCCTTGGCGGTTCAAATCCAGTGGTGGCTCAGGAGAAGCGCTGGGTAGCGCCCACGACCACCACAGGCAGTGATGCTCCCCCCCCCCCAAAAAAAGAACAATGATATTTTCTTGCAAGGTGGACAAGTGCATGTGGTGAAGAAAGAATTTTGTCCTTACCCAACACAACATGGACATCTCCAACCAGTCATGCAAATGCAGAACTGGAAGTCCTGTGTAGAGGCACATTCCATTCTTCGATACTCAGTGTATCCAAGTGATTACTCAATAAAGAGTAATTGATTATACCAATAAAGAGAAATTGCATTGCATATAAGATTCATTATATTTCAAATAATTATTTCTTTGTAAACTTAACTAAACAATTAAAAATATATATATAAATGCTGAGAAAAATGCATCTTTCACAGAAAGGAAAGGTATAAGAAGTTTTTCAGAGAAAGAATGATACCACTGAGAAATCGGTCTCAGCAAAAGAGGGAGAATATCAGCAATGATAATGAATGAGAAAAATATAAGATATGGTTACTTTAAATTTTTATTTTTAAATAACTTGAATGTCTAATTAAAATAATAATGTAAAATTCATAATGTATAGAACATTAAAGTGTATGAAAACTACTGACTGCCCAAAGAAAAACAAAAATGTAGTAGTACAATATCCATATATGAGGGAGCTTTATTTTTCCTTGTTTTATTTGGAGTGAACTTAATCATCACTAAAGACTCCAAGGGCACATGTAAATGAATTAAAAAAATTAAAAATACTCCATGTACATTCACGATTTTATTTTTTTCCTTGTTTTTTTTTTTTTAATTTTAAATCACTCAAGCCACTATTTAGATTTGAGGCATTAGGAATCCAGAAGGATTTTTTTTTGTTTTTTAAAGAAACATTGTATATGTGTGTATGTATATATATATATATAATACAGCCCATCTCAAGAAATGAAATTGACAAAAATACACTGTTAAAATCTCCTTTGCTTTCTCATCCTTCCCTCTCCTTTCTCCCTGTTCTCACTCCCATCCCTGGTCTCCTTGTCGTTTTCTAGTGTATTTGTGTATAAACTTAGTTTCTTCTTTGTTTTAATTTATAACAGTGGTGATAGTAAATATTTATTTTTGTAATATGACTAAGCTTCCTAAGCACAATATTCTCTTGATTTGTCCATATCTTGAAGTGGTCGTGTTATTGCTATTTTACTGATGCATAAATTTCCATAATATGAGTGAACACGAGCTCAGATACCCATTCCTCAAGTGTTGGACTTTTCAGTTGTTTCCATGCTTTTGTTATTATGGAAATTGAAGCAATGAATAGAAAGTGTATATATGTCTGATTATGCTGTATCCTTACTTTCTTAGGAGAGAGATTGCTGGATCATAAGGTACATGTATTTGCATTTGTTTAAGGAAATGCTACACTGATTTCCATAGTGGTTATACAATTCTACAGCCCCCACTAGTATTTGTTATTTTCTGTTTCATTGAATTTTGCCAAAAATGTGGGTGCGAGGTGATTATCTCATTGCTGCTTTAATTTGTGTTTCTCTTATTGCTAATGATCTCAAACTTCTTCATATGATTATTGATCCCCTGTATGTTATCTTTAGCAAATCATCTATTTATGTCTTGTGTCCATTTTCTAAATTGCATTATTGGCAGTTTTCTTCTTAAGATGAAGTGTTCCACAGATTTTGGAGAGCGGTTATTATCTGATGTATTATTCCTAAATACTTTTTCCAATCTGTAAGTTCTCTGTGAACTCTGTGAATTGATGTGAATAAATATCATACTTACAGTCATTTCCAGTTCTTATGTTGTCTTTGATAGTGTGGATATGTTTCATAAAGTTTGATAGTGTGTTTCTGCCATTTACTTGTGTCCTTACATGCTTCTCTATTTTTTATTGGTGGTCTTGATAATTGTGTGATTTATGCATCTTGAATTTGTTGCAACTTGAGTTTATTTTATAGAGAGTTTGAGGTATGGGTCCTGTTTCATTTTTTTGCAGCTGAAGATCCAGTTTTTGCAGCACCTTTGTTTGTTTGTTTTGGGGGCATCACTGCTCTTTGGTGGGAGTAGGAGGACCAGCTATGCTCCTGGAGAGCTGCTGCTGAAGCACCTTTGTTAAAATACCTTAGCTTCTTTATTGTGTTTTAGTTCTTTATGATAATTTATAAGATGGCAGCATGTGTACAAATATGCTTGATACAAATGATATATGGAATGTTATAAGAGCTGTAAGAGCCCCCAATAAAATTATTGGAAAAAAATTAGTAGTCCATAGGTACTTGGACTTGCGTTTCTGGATTCCCAATTGTAATCCACTTGTCTTCATATTTATCATTGTACCAGTGCCAGGCTGTATAATAGATTTAAAGGTCTGGGAGTGAAATAGATTTTAAGATCTGAAGATGAAAGGCTTTTGACTTTTCATAGTTTTTTAAATTTGTCCTAGGTTTTTTTCTTCCCATATAACATTGGTAATTAGTTTTTCCATTTCTTTGTGTGTGGGTGTGCATCACTGCCCCCTGGTGGAAGTAGGAGGCCCAGTCTTGCTCCTGGAGAGATGCTGCTGGATTTGAACCACCAACCTGTGGGCCGCAGTCCCACACACAACCACTATGCCACCGGGGTTCAGCCCAGTTTTTCCATTTCTTTGAAAAATTGTGGTGGGATTTGGAACAGAATTGCATTGAACTCTAAAGTAATTTTGGTAATATTGATATTTTCACAATATTTAGTCTGTCTATCCATGAACAGTAACTTGTCCCCTTTGGTTCCTTTCAGTTTCTTGCAGGAGTATTTTCTAATTTTCTTTGTGTAAATCTTTTGTTCCTCTGGTAAGATCTATTCCTAAATATTTCATCTTTTGTCAGTTACAGTAAATAACATTGTTCTTCTGATATCTTTTTCATCTTTAATATACAAGAAATCAATTGACTGCTATGCTGACAGATTTTTCAATTACTTTAAGCAACTGCTTCAATGAATCTTTGGGATTTTCTATATGTAGTATTGTATTGTTTTAAAAGAAAGAGATTTTTGTTTCTTTTGTGCCTATGTATATACTTTTAATTTACTTTTAACATCTTATCGCTGTAGCTAAAATTTCCAGAACTATTTTAAATTAAAGTGGAGAAAAAAAGCAAACTTATCTAATTCCTGCTTGAACATGAGATGATTTCAATGTTTTGCTCTTAAGTGAGATGCAGCCTATTAGTTTCGCAAATATGACTCATTTTATTTTGAGAGATTTCCCTTCTAGGCCTATTTTGTTGAGCGTTTTACAAACCACCCTCTTAATATTTCTTTTGCCATATCTGAAATGTTTTGATTTGCTGTATTTTTGTTCTCATTGTTTCAAGGAATCTTATGATTGTATTTTTATTTCTCCAATTACCTAGTGATCTTAAGTAAAGTGTTGTTCAATTTTTATGTGTTTTTTTGGGTTTTTGTAGAGTTGATAATTCTATGCTTTATTTCCAATTTTGTAGCATTATATTTTGTAAAAAATGGTTTGCATTATCTCAATGTTTTTTAATATATTGATGTTTGCTTTATAATCTAGAATATGATCTATTTAGAATAGTTTCTGTGGATACTGCAAAAGAAGTGAAATGAATTTCTGTTATGTGAAGTGTTTTATGTATATTATGAGATCGAGTTGATTTATTGTGTTATTTAACATATTTGTATCTTTTTGATTTTCTTTCCAATTGATTAAAATTTAATTGAAATTGATGAATCAAAGTCTCCTAGCTTTTTATTTCTATAAGAATCTGATTCATGTATTTTGATAGTCTTTCATTTTGCATATGTATTAATTATACTTATTCAATTAGAGCTTTGATAATTACAACGTGTTCTTCTTTGTCTCTCATTATATCATTAACTTTGATGTCAATTTTGTCTGAGATTAATATTGCTATTCCAGCTTTCTTTTGACTCAGGCTAGCTTGATTTTTTTTCTATCTTTTGATGTCTATTCTCTGTTTATTTTTATATCTAATGTGCATTTCTTGTAAATAATATATTAAAAGTTCATGTGTTTTTATCCATATTGTTGCTTTATCTTTTGACTAGTAAATTTATTCCATTCATGTTCAGTGTTAGGACTGATAAATATAGTTTTGTCTTTTTGCTTTTTTGTGACATTATTGGTTTTAGCTTTCAGGCTGTGTTCCTGTTCTTTCTTGGTTTTCTTCTCTTTTTTTCAATGATTTTATCGGGGGACTTTTACAGTTCTTATAACATTCCATACAGCATTTGTATCAAGCATACTTGTACACCTGTTGCCATCTTTATTTCTAAATATTTTCTACTTGAACCCTTTGGTTGTCTTCTTGTTACTCTCTATCTCTTTCTTTTAATCCTGTTTGTCTTGCTTATATGGTTTTCATCTTGTTTGCATTGTTGCAGTTTTAATTTTTTTCCTTGTAGGATGTTTGCTTTTTGTGGTTTTTCTTTCCAATTTCAAAGATGTTTGCTGTGTTTTGTGAATGCTTCGATATAGTTTCTGTTGAGACAGAAGTGTTTTCTTCCCCCAGAACTTCTTGGCTGCTTCACAACAGTTATCATCATAATGTTGATTACACATGTTAGAACATGAGAAGGCATGACCTATACAAATTGACTTATAGCTTAACTATAAAATCAAAGTGAATATTTTATAATCATAAAGAATGTTTTTTGTCATTTAAAAATTTTTATTCAGCTTTTTAATTTTAATTCTCTTATTCCTATCTTTTTATAAAAGTTTCCCCTACCACAAACATTTTAAGTAAATGACCAATCATTTTCCTTGACTGTCATTTAAAGTAGGTTTCATATAATTTAGAAGTCAGAGTAGGTAAAGGGAAATAATAGAGAGGCAACATAGGACATAGAACTTATATTTTAACCTAGAACTTAGGGAAATTTTATTTATTATTATTGTTAATTTACACTAGGAGTATATTGCAAGCAGACTGTGACTTTCAAGTTCATTCCAGAAGGAAAATTTTTCTTCTTTTTCTCTTTAGAATCTTGTTGTCATACACCCTGTAGGGCCTCAAGAATAATTAACTAGCTGAAAATTCAGAGTGAACAACTGGGGCACCTGTAAGGATTTCTGGACAGGCAGGGCAATTTAAGTGCTCCAAATATTTAGGCATACCATTGCCCAAAGGCCAAGACTAGTGGTTTGAAACACACTTCCTGGTGCTTTAGGGGCATATGAAAAGTGACATCACACCTAACGAAAAATGTTCCAAAGCAACTCAGAAAAAAAAATAAGGATTAGAAAAAGTAGCTTTTGAAGACTTTTCTGGAGAAATGTGCAAAAATAAATAGTTAGAGGTTTCTAACAACATGAGGAAGTCTTAAACTTTTACAGTACTAATCCTGGAAATTTAGAAATATGCCAAAAATCCTTTCAGGGAGAAAAAAAATCAAGACACATTCAGACATATCCAAGAAGCCCTTGACTGCCTATTTCTGTTTCTCCAACAAGAATTGTTCCCAGTACTCCCAAATGAACCCTGAGCTAAGAAACAAGAAGCTAATTTTCTATCGAAGAACTACAAAGAACTTCCCAAATATGTGAAACAAAAATATATTCAAAATTCCCAGGAGGAGAGACAAGAATTTAAAAAAAAAATCTGTTTCAATTTAAGAAAGATTTCCCTGATCTAATCCAGACCTCCAAGAAATGTAATAAGATTTTTAATATGACTGAACTATTGAATTATATAATATATGAACTATAAACAAGGAAAGGAAGAAAGAAAGAGAGAGAGAGAGAGAAAGAAAGAAAGAAAGAAAGAAAGAAAGAAAGAAAGAAAGACTGAGATAGCCGTGGGAGCCATCCCTTTTCCCAGGTTCTCCATGATATTAAGATTCTTGGAATAAACAATGTGATGATTTAGCAATTGGTAGCACTTCCAAATGTGCTGAATATTCCTGAAATGAATTTTGCTCTCATCTTTGCCTGCTAGTGTTTATAAGCAGACATTCAAAAAACGATGGCCCTTTGCCTTTTCTGTGGAACTCTCTGGACTCCCTTGTACTTTGTAACCTATCCTCTTTTGCATCCATGGGTTTTGCTGTCTAGATATTTCATGATTGGAATCATAGAATTTGTGTCCTTTTGTCTGGATTATTACACTGAGAATAATGTTATCAAGGTGCATTAGTTTCATATTATAGATAAAGGATTCATTTGTCTTTATGATTGAATAAAATATCCCATTGTATACTACATTTCAATTTGTCTGTTGGTGAGCACTATAATTCTTTTCAGCATTTTGCTACAAAGATCATGAGTTACAAATGTATCTGGGTCTCTATTTTTAATTATTTGTATATCCCCTCAGATTTCTCATCCATTGGATCAAAATATTGGTCTGAGTGCCAGAAAAAAATAAATACATAAATAAAAAGGAAGCAACATAAAATTGATATGGGCTGGGAGTCTTTAGTGACAAGTTTATTTTAAGCTTAAATGTGTTGATTTGACAAAATGAAAGCTTCACGATAAAGTAGGGGAAAGGTAGGAAAAGGAGGAGAGGAAGAGGAAACCCATTGCAATGATCAATGCATAACAGCACTCCCAAACCCCACCCTACTCTTGGGGCATGAACAACAGAAATTGAGTGAAGACAGACAGCAGTTGGTGTAAGATATGAAAATAATAATAATTTATAATTTATCAAGAGATCATGAGGATGGAAGGGTGGGGAAGAAGGACAAAAAGAGGAGCTGATACCGAGGGCTAAAATCAAAAGGAAATGTTTAGAAAATGATGATGGCAACATATGTACAATTATTTGCACATTTGTACAACATATGTACAACTGATGTATGAAATGTTATACAGTCCATAAGATCCCAATAAAATGATTTTTTAAAAACTTCACTGGGAGGGCTGAGCCCCGGTGGCGTAGTGGTTGTGCGCGGGACTGCAGCCCACTGGGACAGAGGTTCAATTCCAGCAGTGGGGCTGGGCCTCCTACTCCCACCGCCGGAGAGCAGTGATGCCCCCCCCCCCAAAAAAAAAACTTCACTGGGTTAATCCAGGTAGACTAGAGAAACAAATTCATAAACAAGCACATACATATAAGGGAAAGGTTTATATACAATAGGAATGTAACATTGAGAAAGCATCTCAACCCAGTCTAGTCCAAGGTCATAAGTTCGATATTAGCGCATATGTCCATTACCAGTCTATAAAGTCTTCTTCTGATTCCAAAGGCACGTGCAATACCACCAGAACAGTCACAGGCCAGTGTGTGCTGTCTTGTGTATCCAGCGTCACTAGAAGCATACAGCATTTATAAAGGTCTCCCCATTGCTACTCATTTCCAGGGCTCACAGTCCATCAGTAGAATCCAGTGGCAATAGAAGCATCTCAGTGCTGACACAGGTCTCTCTGTGACCTCTCAAGCATCTCAGCACTGGTAGGTGTTTCCACGTGGCTTCTCGGGCCCCAGAGGTTTAGTTCCATCAGGGTAAGCCCATGTGACTTCTCCTCTGGCTCCTCCAGTCTCCAGGACCCAGGGTCTACATCCTGCTGCTGTGTTGTCTTGTCAGTAGACCATCTCCAAGAGACAGAGTCAAGTCTCTCTCCACCAATTAGGAAAAACTGTGAGAGTTCCCAGAATTCTCAGGAGAAAATCACGCCCATACAGTGGTCTCATTGACTATCTCCAGATTGACAGGCTAGACTCCACCCCTACATACCCAGTGCTGAAATTGACACAGATCAGTGACTGCCATATTCAGTATAACCAACTTTTTTTTTTTTTTGGCATCACTGGTGGTGGGAGTAGGAGGCTCAGCCTTTGCTCCTGGGAGCTGGAATTGAACCTCCATCCCAGTGGGCCGCAGTCCCGCGCACAACCACTATGCCACCGGGGCTCAGTCCTAACCAACTCTGATTTATAGAATTTCCAGAAAATAGATTTGAAACATTCAGCACCAATGACCCAAAACCAGACAAGTTGTGAAATGACATGAATGTTGCCACACAAGGGGAGAAAAGAAAAAGGTATTTCAAGAGACAGGTGAGAAAGAAAAAAAAGTTAAAAAGTATTTCCGGAGACTCTGAAGTTTGCTTTCAGTGAAATGCTCTAGCCGACAACTTCTAGAGAAGCAAAAGCAGTGGGAGAGAGGGGGAGATTTCTCTTAAAGCAATGGCGCCAATGATTGAATTGTCCTGCAAGAATCTCGTCCCGGCAAACACTAAGCTGGAGGCTTCTCTGGCATAGCAGCAGTGGCAAGATGATGTGGTAAGGCCAAGGGATCTTGGGTGACTGAGGTTGATCAATCCAAAATTGGCAGGTCTCAGTTTCAAATCACAAGAATAACAAGTCAGATGATGAGAGCTGCATGTGTGACAAAGAACAAGCAAAAGGCCAAGGTGCTTTGCCAAGATGTCCAGGATTTCTTTTGGAGTCCAGTATTTTACTAAATGACATTTCCTGAATTTGTGAAAAGCAAATTATCTAGAACACATTGGAAGATACACAGCAAGTATCATAAACGTAGATTGTGATGCTTACCAGGGCAGTGGTAAGAATCAGGTTCTAAGTGAGCATAGGACACTTTGTGTGTTAGGAAAATTCATTGAGCAACCAAATGTCAATTGAATGCTACTGAGAAGCATTATATATGTAGTTACTTACTGATGGCAAGAGTTCAGAAAACTCTGTGCAGATGTACCATCACCCTTAGTGTCACTGTGTCAGCAAGTGCTCATTCTGCTGCAGACAATAGCTAGGCATTCTACTACCAACTGTTGGCTCAGAAACCAAGTGATGAGACCAAACACAGCACAGAAATATCACAGCAATCTAAAATATCATATGTTCATTAAAAAATGAACTGACTGGGCTGAGCCCTGGTGGAGTAGTAGTGCACGGGACTGCAGCCCATTGGGTTGGAGGTTCAAATCCAGCAGGAGTGCTCCAGGAGCAAGGCTGGGCCTCTTACTCCCACCACCAGGGTGCAGTGATGGCATCCCCCCCCCTCAAAAAAAATGAACTGTCCCCAGGAGAGTGTGCTTTGGAGCACAACACTGAAGCTGCAGCTGGGGGAGAGAGATATGCCTGACCAGAGACACGAGAACAAATGAAGCGAGAGGAAGAGACAATGGAGTGCATCCTGGCCCACCAAGCCTTCAGGACAATATTCCCACTCAGAACAGCTGATGCACAGAGAAGATCAAATGGCCGGCCCTACTATGAAATATGGCTTCCCTCGCTGACCCAAGGCCATTTGGAGACAACAGTGGAGAAACAGGGTCAGGATTATACCCTGTCTGACCCAACCATACAATGGCAAAAAACTAAGGCTGTGCAACAGAGCATGGAGTTCCAGATGGAGTGCTAAGAATATACTTTGGGGCCAGGGTGTGGCACCCCATTAGACTCAACCAGAGGGCACTCCTGGAGGTCAATGAACAAGTACTGAGATATTTATAGATTTTTATTTTGCTACTATTTTTATTTTTTTACTTATATTTGGGCATTGGGGCTTCTTTGTTGTTATTGTCATTTTAGTTTCTTTGGTTGCTTCATCTTAGGATGCCTGTGTTTTTTTATACATATTGTTGTGTCTGCAGGTCTATCTAGATAAGATAGGCTGGATGAACAGTCTGGAGGTGAAAATGACAGGACTGATGGTTCATGGAGAAGGGGAACATGGGAGATAGGGAGAAGCAGGAAAGGCGGTGGTGTTTACTAACCCAGGGACAAGGGAATAACAAGAGATTGAGAATCAGTGAAAAGGTGTGAGAGGCACAATCAGGATCGATCAAGAGTAATGTAACAGAGAGAAAATACTCTAACCCCAGTAGAGTCTGAGCATGATATTGGAACAAGAGGAAAGTAAAAGGATTTAGAGGAAAGAATTGGGCGGTAAAGGGCATTTATAGAGGTCTAAATACAGGCATGTACATGGGTGAATATATTTATTTATGGGTATGGGGAAATAGATCAATGAAC